>QEOT01009693.1:196080-485091 GCA_003123785.1 Pterocarya stenoptera | reverse complement strand
ATCTAATTTTAGAACTTTTTAAGACATTGTTAGTTGTAGAATATTTATGGTGTGTAATATGATACAATTAGTATATTTTTTAATTTCTTAATTTTATGAATTTAGTGTATTTCTAATCTGTACGTTCGAATGTAAAAAAAAAACGTTCCAACAAGATTTCACGTTCGAACATACGTTTGAACGTAAATACACGATTTGACGATTAACGTTCGAGCACACGTCCGAACGTTATCATCGTTACGTTCGGATTGTGTTCCCACAACGTTCGAACATAAATTCGAACGTTTAATGCGTTCGAACGTATAAATGTCCGAACGCAAATATTATACGTTCGAACTATAATCAATCAACGAACGTCAACTTATGACATTCGAACGTAAATTGCTCGAGTTTGCGTTCGGACGTAAAAATTTACATCCGAACGTTACTTTCTGTGACAGTTTTCAAGCGTCACAAAAAAATATAACGTTCGAACGTCACTCTGAACGGAACAACTCCAACCGTCACTAAAATTCAATAGTAAAGTGTCACTAAATGTATTCTGTGACGCACATTAGGTGACGGTCGTTGGTGACGGTTTCAAACCGTCACCAAATATCTTTAGTGACGTTTCTTTGATTTTTGGTGACGGTTTTCTCTGTCACAAAAGGCAAATTATGTTGTAGTGATTATATATATATAAAATATATCGCCAATTCATTTACCTAACATAATTAATATATTTACTGCTTTTTTTGATAATATAAGCCAAATTAAAAATTAACAGAGATGTAATTAATCAACTAAGCAACTGCTCACTCTCGTGATCTGTGTAGTGATTAGCTTTTTAATTTCCTTGAATTCTTTTCCTTAATTCTCAATCCATCCAGCTCCACTGTCACTTCTTAAATGCTCTCTCACGTGTGCATTCAATGATATTATTCATGCAAGCCCCAATCGCCCCATCTTCAGGCTGTTAGGAAATATGTTTTGAGAAAATTAAGAATTTTTTAGAGATGCTTTTTTTTATTTTTAACGAAGATTAATGGAAAAATCAACATTTTTTTTTTGTGCTTAATCATCTTTGGATAAAAAGTGGTTTTTTTCTTCTTGAGGTATAAATTATTTTGCCACCAAGCACTAATATTTAAGTTACATTAATTAATCTACCCATAATTCACAAATAAAAACTTAGAACACATGATGAAAGGACCCTCAAAGCAGACACCTAATTGAGAAGTACTGGACTTGCTCACTCGTACACACAAAAGCTACCAATATAATACAAAGCAGACCATGAGAGGAAAATTTTAACATACAAAAAGATCCATATGGAGATAACTTAAACACTCATGCAAAGAGACCGAAATCTACCATATTCAGCCGTTGACTTGGAGGAACTGGCTGACTGTGGCTTAAGAAAAAATGGATTATTTGCCATCATCTTGATCCGTTGGTGTTAGTGCTTGAGTTCTCATGCTATCAATGGTACTTGTGGAAGAAAAGCCAGTGCTAACATCGATGCTTGAAGAGTGTGTGGATGGATGAAGAAAATACTCACTCTCGTGATCTGTGTTGTGATTAGCTTTTTTCCTTTAAATGCTTTTCCTTTATTCTCAATCCATCCAATTCCACTACTACTTCTTTCATAGTAGGCCTATCGTCTCCTTTAACACTAAGGCTTCTTTTTGCAATATTAGCAGCTTTTTTTTAATTCCTCATCATTTCTCCCATTGTAGATGTGATCATCAAGAATTTCCAATAGGCGATCCTCTTCTACCATAGAAACAAAGTATGTCGCCAAATTTCTCTCACTTTCAGGCCTAACGAAAGAAATTACTTTCTTACTTATCAATAATTCTGCTAAAACAACGCCAAAACTATAGACATCACTTTTTTCCGTTAGATGACTAGTAAGAAAGTATTCGGGATCCAAATACCCAAATGTTCCTTGCACCAATGTAGTTAATTGTGTTTGATCCAGAAGAACTAGTCTTGAAGCTCTAAAGTCTGATACTTTTGCTGTGTGGTTACTATCCAAAAGTATATTTTCAGTTTTCACATCTCTATGTATAATTGGTATAGAAGCTTCACAATGTAAGTATGCAAGGGCTCCTGCAGTTTCTGTAGCTATCTTCAGACGCTTGTCCCATGAGAGTAAGGATGACCGACTTTTATCATGAATATGGTCAAAAAGTGTCCCATTTGTGATGAACTCATAGACTAGTAAGGGAACTTCTATTTCCAAACAACAACCTAACAATTTGACAACATTCCGGTGGTTGATTTGAGTAAGCACAACTACCTCGTTTATGAATTGCACTATCTGACTTTGATCACCAATTTTGGACTTTTTAATAGCAACCATTTTGTTATCTGCCAACACTTCTTTGTAAACAGTTCTATAACCTCCTTGACTGAGGATATTTCTTTTGTTGTAATTGTCGGTTGCCTTTTCAAGTTCTTCTGCACTATAGACTTTTGTTGTATCCATAGATCCTATGTGATTTTGGAGTCGTTGTTGTAACATTAAGCCACCATTTTGTTGAAACCACTTCTCTTTGAGTTTAATGAGTTTTCTTTTCTTGAGTCCCAATATACCCAGGAGGTTCCCACAAGGAGCACTAAGAGGCTTATGCTGACACCTGTATTTGTATATTCAAAGTTATAAAATGCACTCCGACCAATTAGCTAGAAAGTTTCGTATCTTTATCGAGAAGGTTACGAACCTAATATTTACGTATTACATTAAGATGAGTCAACCAAGATTTGAAATACAATGTTTGTCAAGCAAATGATCTACTTGGAAAGTATATAATTAGTGCATGATTCCTTAATATTGTAGTTTTCAAAGTAGAAATCAGTGAGGTTGGGAAATAAAATTCTTATAAATGTACGTATATACATACGTACACATACCTAATGCAATGCTGATGATCTTATTATTAGATTGGCCAATTACTATAGGCCTGCAATCTGTTCCGTCTATCCTCCCATCGCCTTCGTATCCCTTGGGACAAGAGCATGTGTAATTTCCATCAGCGTTGATGCATGTTGCATTGGCATTGCAAGGTTTCTAATGACTCAGCTTGCACTCATCAATATCTGAAACACAGTAAATATATATAGTCGGCCGTCACAAGGAACTTCAATATTTCCATACAAACTTCAAAAAATAAAAAAAAATTATGAGGATGTAAAACCACTTGAAATTTGTTGTATCAATAAATATGCTTAGGAATAATAAGAATTAGATATAGGATGGCATCATTCTAGAGCAAATAACCATTCGCGCGACAAGCTAAGCTGAGCCTAATTAAATTATGTATTAGATAATATTAAGGAAACTACCGAAAATGATCTTGACAGTAATGACTAAAATCAACCACACGTGATTTACGGACATGCAGTATATTGTGCACTCTGCTATTCTTGTAAACGTTCATTTCTCATCTTTAATACTTTCCTTGTATATCATAGACATTAAGGGACAGCCTGTACTCGGCCCCCATCTTGTGTAATCTTTGCATATAAATTCATATCCTCTTGATGGTAAACGTACGAGAGTATTCCCAGATTTCTGGTTTTGTATTATGGTTTCAAGAGCCTAAACGTGACCACTGTCTTTTTTTTTTTCAGACCCGATTCCATGGCCTCCTCTCCAATCCCTGTCACTCCCAGTAATGTTCATAGCCTTGTTAATGTAAAACTCACCAAAGATAATTATCTCCTATGGAAAACTCAAATCGTCCCGTACCTGCGTGGCCAACGCTTGTTCGGTTTTGTTGATGGTACCATCTCCCCTCCCTCTCCACCATACCCAACCCTGCTGCCGATACATCTGCCCCCCCCCCCCAACGACTGCAAGAGCATCTTCTCTCCAATGGCTTCGTCAACTCTAGCTTTGATTCATCTCTATTTATTTATAGACAAGGCCCAGATACACTATTTGTACTTGTGTACGTTGATGACATCTTAATAACCGGTTCCAGCTCCAAAGCAATCGCTCAACTGATTGCCAATCGAAGTAGTGCATTTGCTGTCAAAGACTTGGGGGGCCTAAACTATTTTTTGGGAATCAAAGCAATACATGTTGCAGACGGACTTCTATTATCATAGAGTCAATACATTTACAACCTCCTTCAACGCACCAAGATGCTTGATGCGAAGCCCGTCTCATCCCCAATGTCCTCCTCACAGAAACTCTCTCTATTTTCGGGTGCACCACACTCTGATCCAACCAACTATAGGAGTGTTGTAGGAGCTTTGCAGTATCTCTCTTTGACTCAACCGGACATCTCTTTTGCAGTCAATAAGGTCTGCCAATTCATGCACAAACCCATTGAGGAACATTGGACAGCCATAAAAAGAATTCTTAGGTACCTAAAATTTTCCATCAATTTTGGTCTCCTCATCAGGCCTAGCTCATCTACGCAGTTGTCTATTTACTCCGATGCGAACTGGGAGGGATGCCCGATGATCGCAAATCAACCTCTGGTTTTTGTATTTACTTTGGTGATAATTTAATCTCATGGAGTTCCAAAAAGCAACTGACAGTAGCACGCTCAAGCACTGAAGCCGAGTACCGAGCAGTTGCCCATGCCACAACCGAATCCCTCTGGTTACAATCACTAATGCGTGAACTTGGCATCTATATTCCTCAACGACCAATACTGTGGTGCGATAATATTGGAGCTACATATTTGACAACCAACCCAGTCTTCTATGCACGAACAAAGCATGTCGAAATCGACTACCACTTTGTCTGAGAAAAAGTACAACAAAAGGCCCTTGAAGTTTGTTTCATTTCAAGCAAGGACCAGCTTGCTAATGGACTTACCAAACCAATAGTCTCGACCAGATTCATTTTTCTCAGAGACAAGCTCAATGTGCAAGTTTGCCCGCTGAGCTTGAAGGGGTATATTAAGAAAACTACCGAAAATGATCTTGACAGCAATGACTAAAATTAGCCACACGTGATTTACGGACATGCAGTATATTGTGCACTCTGCTATTCTTGTAAACGTTCATTTCTCATCTTTAATACTTTGCTTGTACATCATAGACGTTAAGGGACACCCTGTACTTGGCTCCCATCTTGTGTAATCTTTGCATATAAATTCATATCCTCTCGATGGTAAACGTACGAGAGTATTCCCAAATTTCTGGTTTTGTATTAGATAAAAACAAAGGTATAAGATCATTTACCTTGGCAACTCTCAGGTCCATCAGGGATGTATGGGTTCCCTTGATAACCTGACGAGCAATTGCAACGATAACCAGGGCTGTTGGTGGAATTGTAACAATAACTATGCGTTGCCTTACATGCGTAGCTTCCCTTATTTTTCTGAGCATCTTTGCATGTCGTATTTCCAATTGCCCGATCAAGCACCAGGGGTACAGTCTTCGTATTCTTTAAGTTGACGAAATCTAAGGAGGAAAATTTGTATGCTTGGCCATCCACTATAAAGCCGTAACCACATTGATCTTTGCCATCAGGTAAGGTGTCGTTGCTCAAGCTTCGAACGTTCAAAATATACCTCGTTGCTCCTTTTAGGATAGAAGTCTGGCAGCAGCCAATGCCAGAGCAAGACCCGTTAACCACGTTGAGATTTTGGTCACAGAGTGATAAGCATCCAGTGGTGAAGCCCTTCTGTCCTTGATCTGAACCTTGAATATACGTATAAATATCACAACCAACAGCAGTGATCTTGTTCCTCATTTCTGAGATGCAAAAACTTGACAAATTAATCAAGGCAGAGATGAGTGTGTAGTCCACAGTTGACCCTGAGAGGTCGACGCAAGTACAATAGTCAGGAGTATGATTCATGCACATTTGGCAAGCTATATTTCGGATATTCGAAGGAATGCTACGTTTGCAAAGGAGGGTTACGCGGTTTGAGACTCGCAGTTCACCATTTGGTACTGATATGTCCACAACAGGTAAATCAAAGTCCAGAAATGGTTTTGGAGGAGAGTACGTGTGGTTACACGTGATGAGAAATGTTTGTCAAGGTAACAACCCTCGCTTGTTCCAAACGGGTAGGGGATTTTAATTTTTCCACACATACGTTCGCAAATTGAGTTCGGAATAGATGCTGTTGTTGCTGCTAAAATTACGACCCCAAGTAGCAATTGTTGCAGAAGCTTTCCATGCAAATCCATGGCTTTCCTTTCCGGGACTCTACTGTTTGCGCTGCATACAACTGTAAATGGTTTCCTCTATATGAATCAATTAGGTACCATTAGCGAGACTTGGTATGAGTACTTAGAGTTCTCATCCAACTTAAAAACGCAAGAAATACATGTGTCTTGCATACAAGCAGCTTGAATATTCTTATATATATGCATGGTTCTTTAAGAAATATATGAATACCTATATTAACAATGATTTAATAGCCGAAGTATATTGTACAAGCAATTGGAACTTGAAAGCCAGCCCAGATAAAGGCACCAAGCTCTCTTAAGATCTCTAACCAGAGAGCCTAGACAGACACAGGGCCGGCTCAATACATTCCGGGGCCTAAGGTTAAAATTGTGAGCGAGGCCTTTTTTTTTTTTTTAAAGTAAAATTAAATAATTTTATTTTTATTTTTATATTATATTTTTATTTAAAAATAATTTCTATCATTTTGTAAAGTAAAATTACTGATTAAGATTTTATATCACATTTTCAATTAATAACTGACTTTAATGTTTATTAGGAAATTTTTGATTTAGAGAGAATTTTATCAAATCTAGTTTTAGTACTTTAGACTCTTAGATACAATTATAATTATTATTGTCAATAAAGTTCTATAAGCAACTTACACATTTAAAAAAAAAAAGGCCCTTGCCTCTTCAAAGGATTATACAAACACTTTTTATGAACACTGAAAAATTAAATTTTTCTATTTATAATTTTCACATTAATTATATATTAAACTAATGATGACAAAAGAGAAATGTATTCTTAGAAAGAGAATAAGTA
Source organism: Pterocarya stenoptera (assembly GCA_003123785.1). Taxonomy (NCBI): domain Eukaryota; kingdom Viridiplantae; phylum Streptophyta; class Magnoliopsida; order Fagales; family Juglandaceae; genus Pterocarya; species Pterocarya stenoptera. The sequence continues at coordinate 478,142 of QEOT01009693.1, read as the reverse complement.
AAATAATTATTATATGTGATGCTTTTAAAGACTAATAATAATATAATATCTATTTGATCTTATTTATATTCTCAATCTCATTAAGTTAATTAAAATTTTTTATTGAGTATATATATATATTTTTAAATATTCTACTTTATATATATATATTTTTTGGGACCTTCTTCCATTAGGGGCCTTAGGCAATTGTCTAAGTTGCCTAATGGAAGAGCCGGCCCTGGACAGACATAATTAACATATGATATAGAGACTATTGGCGAAGAGTACTAACAAGGAGTGGCCTGTACGTACATCGAACAAAACATATATAGCAAAGCAAACAGACCATGCATGTACATTAATCCATAAAACCAAATCAGGATAACACGGTACTAAGACAACATCATAACTCCATTAATTATAGCAGCATTAACACATGATTAATTGGACGTACGCAACAGGTGATCATATATAGGAACAAACATGCAGCAACATGATTAATTGGATGATAATTGGGAAAGAACAAACATGCAGCTCGAGTTGTAGCTCATGAGATCATCAGAAACAAATAAAAACACAGGCAGTTATAACTGCGCCTAGAATGTACCAACATAAACAAATTATAAGACTTAAGACACGTTAGACACAGAGAAGGGAACCTGCCAAAAACTGTATTTGGAACAGTACACTGTTCCAAATACAGTTTTAATTAGCCTAGCTTGAAGTTTGTTAGTTTAGTCTCCATCTTCAAGGAAGTAAACGACATTTTTTTTCTTGAGCAGTATAGGCAAAAATTATCTGGGAAGGAGATAGGTTTCTTGATAGTAGGTCTATGAATATGCATCACGTACCTCTCCCACTTGAGCACAATAGAATTATTAGCCACTTCCTTCAGCTGCCCTATTTTCTCTTGATCATTTGCTCTACGCCTTTCTTAAGAACTTGAAACAATATATTCTTCTTTAAAGAAGAAAGATATACATATATAGACTTGTGATCTCCTCTATCCAATTACTAAGTTATGTTTTTTTCCCTCTTGGTACGTTCGTGGTTCTAGCTAAGGGGGCCGACCAATCCAAATTAAGCTATAGATCATCTTTTTCGGCATGTCAAATTATTTAGGGGTTGTTTGGAAATAATTTTAGTCTCATTTCATTTCATTTCATCTCATCTCATTTTCTTTTCAAACATTACTCAAATATAAACACTGTCAAATAAATAATTATAACTTTTTCAAACTTTCAAAGTAAAATATAAAAGACAATTCAACTCAAAGTAAATATCAAAATAAAAATAATATTAAAAAATCATATTTTAACAATATTTTAATTTTTTAATATTAAGTAACATAATTATATATATATAGTTTGAACAGTTAAAACTAGATTATTAAGAGTCAACCTAATTTTAATTCATTAGTACTAGTATTCTCTAGAAAGTGCTGGAAAGTGCCTTTCTTCCACTGTGAACAAGTGTGAAGGGACTTCTTGAAGTTTCTAATTGAAAACCACGTTGGAAAAAGGGGAAAAAATAACAGAAAATGGAATTAAACACGTGAAAGAGCAAATTATTTTGAGCCAGAGATCTGCAAAAGCTAGCAAAATAAACTCAAAAAGAGAAAGTTAATTCAAAAGAAAAGTTGGAAGAACGAAAGTAATGTTTTTAACTTTGGACAAAGATTCCCCAAATAATTCATGTGGAGTACTATAAAGTAACTATCCCATGCAATTAACTAAGCAATATTTAAGGTGAAGCCAATACACATTTATACTCCAATTATGGAATGTTTTATTCTTTATGTATCAAATTATCAAAACTAAAAAATATTGCCTTTAATTATAAAAAAAGAGACACATAGTACTCGTATCGAACTTCAGCCGCTAAGATCATCAATAAAAAATGTGAGGCCGTCTACACAATAATGGCGGTCGAATATAAGCTAATGTATCAGTATTAATGTATTTGTATTAATTAATAATCTAGAGTAGCAAAACAAGAAACAAAGCAAAAGATAAAAGTAGTAAAAAAAAATGAATGCCATCATGTTAATTTATGACTGACAAAGCAAAAGATTCCTACAAGTACAATAATTTGAGCTCAATCATGGAATGACTCGTATTTAAAAGAAGTATTTCTTTTCTTTTCTTAATTCAAGGCTAGTGAAACGTCACTCTCAAGTTTCAATCCATTTTATTTTATTATTATTATAATTTTTATAAATTTTTATATAAAATATAATAAATAATTTAATTTTTTTAAAATTTAAAATAATAACAATATTAAAAAATAATATTTTAATAATATTTTCTTTAACTTTTATCTCAACTTATCTCATTTCAACTTATAATCAAAGTTAACCAAGTCATGAGCTACGTACATAGATCCACCAAGGGTCCAAGACGGTATCATCATGGGATTGTTCGCGCGATTACATTAATTTCTTTTTTCAAAATTCTGGAACTTCTAAAGAGTTTGAAACTTTATACCACACGTCTTTAAAAAAAAAACAAAATTAAAAATATAACTTTTCAACTTTTCATCTAATCACCAAATTAAAATATATTTTAAAAAAATAATATTCAAAGAAGTTTTCATTAACTTTACTTGAATATAATATTCCACTTTCACAAACAATACAAAACTTAATTTTTAAAAAAATATTAATTTTATAACCAAATATATCCTTAGTGTCTCATGTCTACATCTATATCTTTTTTTTTTTTTTATGGAAATAGTCACATTTCATTAATGATCCGAAGTTACAACTGTTGACTTATCAATACATGGATAATCCAAACTATAAGCCAAACTACTTAGCAGCTCTGGGGCTTCCCCATACATAAATTACTTTGTGACGGACATTGTCTTAACTTCTAAAAACTTTCTCAACATAGAGAAAGCGTTCTGTAAAAACAGAACTTGCAGGCCCCTTCAATCCTCCTAAGGAGGATGAGTATGGGACACAGCTATGGACATTAAATCCAATAGCCTATTCTAATAAATTACATACTAAAATAAACAAAACAACTACAGCTAAACAAACTAACAACAAACAGGACCACAAGCACTGGTGAGAACCCGGACGACACGCCCACCGCAAGCATCGGCATCTCGAGCCCAGACTGAGCGAGTACCCAGTTAACGTACGGACCACAACAACCGGCCGTACGATCACCAGCCGTAGCATCTCTCACCACTCTCGAACAGCTCTTGCCCCAGATTACGTCCATTCCAAAAGCTCAACCACCTCACTCGGGTCAACAAAACAACAACCAACCAGAGAAATAAAACAAAACAAATACTGAGAAGAAAAAAACACTGAAACGAAGGACAGCCAAGATCAAAATATGGGTGAACAGTGCACAGGCGGTCATCTGTGGCGCTGCCGGATACTATTCATGTTGGGAGGAAAACCGTCGGTCGCTCTTCGAAGGTCCAGAGTCAGAGATTCCGCAGAATCCACGCGTGGCGTTAGCAGATGGCTCCTTGGTGGCACGTGAAGGCCACGCGCCGGCTGGATCCAAAAACTTCGTCCCGCGAGTGCGGGTTACGCGCCGCTTCGATGGACGCCGGATTTGGTTGACTTGAAGATCGGCGGCTGGGCGTCATACCGGTGAGGCGCGTGTAGGAGGTTGACGGCTGGAACGACTTGGACGATTCTCCTCCTTATTTGGCCTGAAAAACAAAATGTAAAGCAAAAAACTACAGAGGGGAGCCGAAGCGACAGAGGGGAGGGGGGAGGAGCCGAAGCTCCCCACCCCTCACGTATGAACTGGAGTCTGGAGAGTTCTAGAGAGGGAGGGAGGGGGTTTTCTAGAGAGCCTGAAAAACACCGTCTACATCTATATCTATATCTATATCTATATAGCGAGCATTAATTATTAGCTGTTCCGTCAATGCACGTCAATATTCGATTTCTTCTAAGCATGATATTCATGCATAACCTTTGTAATAGGGGCTTGTTTTAATGAATATATATTATGTTTCTAATTGAGAGTACTAATTAATGAAGAGATATATGGTTTCGTTTTTAGAATTTAAACAAAGTTTCGGATAAAATGTCAGTTTATCTAGAAAGTAGAAAATGTTTCACAGTACTCAAACAATAAGATAGAAGCACTCATTTATAATATAAGACTGTTCACCCAACCCAAAAAACTATATTCCGATCCGATCCGATCTAGCACATACCGATTAGCCGATTACCCGATCTGAAACTTCTTTCGACAGAATCGGGCGGTGTTCCAACCCAACCTGACCTATTTTCCTCTCTCTCTCTAAAAAGAATATTCATAAGAAAATTTAATTAAATGAAAATGTTAATTGGGTTTTTAAATTACAAATTTTATTTATAATTTGCTTGCTATATAGATTAATAAAAAAATCCAAAAAAGTTAAGTTATATTTGCAATCAGAACATGGGAATAAGAGGTATATATATTTGATATAATAATAATAATAATAATAATAATAATAATAATAATAATAATCTAGATGTGTGGGGTGGGGGAAGAAAAGTATTCTATTTTCTCATGATAGATGGAAATTTGTTAAGGTCAATTAACAAAATAAACCCTAGTATTGGAGAAAGAAAATAAACCAACAACAAAATTAAGTTAAATATTGAAATCCAAAGGAACTTTTGAACCGTGCTTCATACAAATTAACAAACAAGCCAAAACATAATATTTACAGCCAAAAACCAGATATTGAAGATGTTTAATACATTTCCATTCAATCCTTTTCAAAAGAGATGTAACTTCACAAAAATTCAACACATAGGATTTAAAATTATAGATTTTATCCTAAAATGAGCATATAACATGTAAAGGTTTTTCAGGAGTATTAAAGCCATTCCTTTTGGTCTCGGGCTCTGCATTGGGCCATGGGCTCTGCGTTGCCGTGCTCCCTCTCCCCACCTAAGTTCTCTCCGAAAATTAAAGGAAAATAAGACTGAGTGAAAATGGGAATATGTAGTGGGTTTTATTATCAAGACAATAATATGAGATATTACTTTAATTAAGACAATAATATAATGACTAATGAGAATGATAATAATAATCTATCCAAAAGATGTGATTTATTATTTATTTACTTTATATAAGTTGGAAGTAAAATGAACTTATCAGGCCAATTACCCGACCCTACAGCCACTGTGAACTGCACCAAACACCAGTATACATCGTAACCTAAGCTAAATTGAACTTTAGGACAAGAAGCAGTGGAATCGGGCACTAAGGTCACTTCATCGAGCACCACAACCTATGGAAGCTACCTATATTTATTATATTATATAGTCTTAATTATTGAATGAGTCTTGAGGATGCTCCAGTACGTAGCATTGGATCCATACAAGTTGGATATTATATAGATATTATACTAAAATTAATGATTATTTTCTTTCAAAATAAATTTATTTTCATAAAAATAATAATTTTTATCGTAAATAACTAATTCATTTTCCTTATAATACTTCACATATATATATAAATACAACAAATATCATATAGAACAGATTGTCAAAATTTTTTTGTTGTTGAAGTTTATCCCACCGATTGTTCACTAAATAGTGGGCTATTAAGTAATCAAAATAGATGGCAAAATTGTAATAGGACCGGACACAGAATGACATAAGTGGGCATTAGAGTAACATTAGTTAGATTAAAATAGGGTTTAAGCAATGATGGGTTTAATTTGGAGATAGAGACAAGGAAAAAGAAGGGACAAAATACATTTTTCACTACCATTTCAGTTTTCTCGGGGCCCCACTTTCTTTTCATCTGTTTCTGTTTCTTCCGTTGAAGTTTATCCCCTTGGCTGTTCACTAAGTAGTGGGCTATCCTTTTTTTTTTGTAAAATAGAAGACCTTCCTTCCCCTTTGAATGGTTTTGTGGTTTTTGAATTAGTGATCCTTATTATGAGTGTGTATTGGTTTTGATGGACTTTAACGAGATAGTTAATTTCAATTCATGTTTTAGGCAATGGACTTTATCGATGCAAGAGCAACTTTCATATTCAAACCCAACATAGTATCTCACCTTATTCTTTGTATCTAGATAGTCCCTTCCATTTCTTCAACTTTCCGTTCCATGATGGAAGTGATATCACCTTATACTTTAAGGGAAAGTTAAAAGTGATAGTGCTTAATGGAAGGGAAAGTTAAAGTTCATTTCAGGATGTCGCAAGATAGTGCTCTGCATATCTTTATGTGAACCTACTCATCAGCTAAGTGTTTGAAACTGAACTTAAACAGAGACTTTTGCCTGAATTTATACAGAGACATTTTGAAGCTACCTTCTTCTACAAGTTTATCAGGTTATTGTCATCAAAGGGTAGGCGACCGGCAAGTAATTCAAACAGGATTACTCCACAAAACCAAATATCAACAACTACTCCATCGTAACCTTTATTCACCAGCAGCTGTGCATGAAAAAAAATGAAGCCTTAGCCACAATATAAAAGCAGGCCGGAGTTTTATCTTGCAATTGTTTTTTAGAATTAAGGAAAAGTTGTTTGGGATTCTCACCTCAGGTGCTACATAGCTTGGGGAGCCACAAGCTGTGGTTAGAATGTCACCGGGCTGTTGATTTATCACAACTCAAGTCAATAACCCAATGGACATGTCAAGTTCAAATAACTCAACTGAGTATACAAGAAAAAGAAAAGATGAAGACCATTAGCAGCTCTTAAGGTTGCTACCTTCTGCAATGCACTTAGTCCAAAATTAGATACTTTGAGATTTCCCTTTTGATCCAGAAGCAAGTTATCTGGCTGTAGATGGGGATGCCAAAATCCTAGTCAGGGTTTTGAGAACTCCCTTTCATAATAGAGAAATTGGCTATAATAGGACAATGGTAGATTGTATCCACTGACCTTCAGATCTCTATGAGATACCCCTTTTATCATGGCAATAGTCCACCACATCAATCAACTGCTGGAAAAGCTTTCTTGCCTCCCGTTCCTCCAACTTCTTGGCATAAAACTGAGTGAAAAGACATGGAATATTAGTCAGAGGTCTCCCTTAAACAAGCAGCCCCAAATATCAGGTTTGGATCCCAGGTGAAGGTAGATAATTCACACAAATGTCACCAACTTGTCTGTGAGTTGGTACGTATTCCATTACGATGCAAATTTTTGTCTTTGTGCCTAGAACCTGTGGTTGGTCGGGATATTTGGATGTAGAGACAGGAATAAGCAATTCTGCTAGGTACAAGCAAACTCTATAAAATAATATTAGATATTTACCTGTATCAATTATCATATATCTTAATTGAAAAAATGAGTATTAGCTATTTATCTTGTTCCGTAGAGTCAGTCTCTAATGGTGAGTCAGATGGAGAGTTAAGAACAGCTGGAGATAGGATGTGAACTTCCTTCCTCTTTGGTGGCATAATTGCGATATACTATATAATGTGAACACAAAACTGGTCAATCATTTGTATCAGTTTCATTTATAGATTCGGTCTCATCATCTGTACATACTTCAGATGACTCAACACTTTGATCAACTGTCGCCTCAACTATTTCAGCCTTAATATCTTTCCTATGTAATGGAATCATTTCATACTGGCTCAAACCTACAAATAAGTTAAAGGCAGGTTGACTCTCTTGGTATGCTTTTTGAGTAGAGGGATCATCTTCTTCTTCATCTTGTCCCTCCGCCTCAGGGATAACATCATAAATATTTATAGGAGAAAACTTTTGCACTATTTGATGCTTGGGAAGCCAAAATAAAAAGATCATCTTCATACCATTTTTTTGATGTATTAATCCTCAGAAAATATTCATCTTGGCATTGTCCTCTTCGAGGATTGCTTAAATCCCACCAATCACACTTAAACATATAAACCACAAGCTCTCCCACATATCTCATTCCAATTATATCTACAATAATTCCATATAAATCAACATTATCTCCATCATGACTCCCTTCAACAAGGACACCACTATTTTGAGTTTTCCTATAAAGTTCTTGACCAATTGTGTGATACCTATTTCCTCGAGAAATACATGTAGAATATTGAGCAGCGCGTCTCGAGGGGCCACGCGCCAGTGCACATAGTTTGTCTAATATATCGTTCGGATTACTCGCATGTATTTGTACAACCTATATATTAAATAAAGTATAAACATTCAACCGTAAACAATCCTTTCTATTTTAAATATGTTAGTGCAAAATTGCATCTGTATTAATGTCATTACCCGTTGTTTGAACCATTTTGGAAACTCCTGTTCATGTCTCTGGTCTATATCATTTACTCCCAGTTCTTTAAGCATGTTAATATGATTACTGAAATTAAAAATTACCAACAATAAGTATATTTGTATAATTGTTTAATAAATAAATTCAATGATTAATTAACAATTAAATTGAACTTACGTCAAGTGGCTCTCTATCTCTGGGCAATTATTTAGCATGTACCACTGAGCTTTCTTGAACTCTCTTTCACACAAATCATAACCACCCTGAGCACCAAGTGAACATACTTGTTGGAAAAATACAGAAAATCCGTTCCGTTGTCTTGCATGATCAATATCAAAGTTTCTTTCTGGCCGATCAAACCTTGTGTCAACACCGTGAAAGTATTTGGAACAGAATGTATGCCACTCATCATCAATATATGTTTCTGCAATTGATCCTTTTGGACGGGCCTTATTACCCACTGTGCGTTTCAACTTTCCACAAAACCGTTCAATGGGATACATTCACCTACACTGAACGGCCCTGCAAGTCGAGCCTCACGTGGCAAATGAATGGTTAAGTAAACCATGACGTCAAAGAATGACGGTGGGTAAATACTCTCAAACTTACACAATATTAGTGCAATTTCTCGTTCCATATGATCCAAAGCTTCTACATTCAACGTTCTAGCACATAAATCTTTAAAAACTACACTCAAGTCAATTAACGTAACCCCGTACATCTTTAGTTAAGAATACACGGATACCAACAGGCAAGATACATTGTAAAAATACATGACAATCATGACTTTTTAGTCCAGTAATTTTCTAGTCATTTGTTCGCACACACCTTGTTAGATTCGAGGCATACCCGTCCAGTAATTTAATCTTCTGTAACCACTCACAAAATGTAGCCCTTTCGTTCCTTGACAATGTATACCACCCAATTGGCATGTAAACAGATGAACCACTTTGTTGCAAGTGCATTTCAGGTCTAATTTCCAACCGCTTTAGATCTTTCCGTGAGTTTATATTATCCTTCATTTTACCTTCAATTGACATTAACGTTCCTAACACGGACTCGCATATATTTTTTTCAATATGGATAACATCGAGACTATGCCGCAATTTTAACGTCGACCAGTAGGGGAGTTCAAAAAATATACTCTTCTTTGTCCAATTCAACTCATTTGCACTTCATTTTTTTTCTGTTGTTTTTTACCAAAATCATTATTTCCTACATTCACAAACTCTGTACAATAACATCTTCACCAGACAAGAATAGTGGAGGGTGCTCCCATTCAACAGTGCCATCAAACATCCTACCATTTGCATGCCATCTATGGTCACTAGGTAAAAATCGATGATGACCCATGAATCATAGTTTCTTCCCATACATAAGCCATTCAGATTTGGTATGTTTGTTACAAGTTGGACATGCCAATTTTCCTTTAGTGCTCCAACCTGACAAGTTTCCATAAGTAGGAAAATAATTTATTGTCTATAACACAGCAACATTAATCTTGAACGACTTGCCTGTTGATGAATCAAATGTTAATACTCCATTTCCCCCCCCCCCCAAAAAATCTTTCAATTCTGCTATCAATGGCTGTAAGTGTATGTCTATATCATTTCTCGGTGATCTCGGACCTGGAATGAGCAAATTCATAATGAAATATGGATCTTTTATACACTTCCACGGTGGTAGATTGTACGGCATAAGTACAACTGGCTAAGTACTATGACTAGTACTCATGTTCCCAAACGGATTAAATCCATCTATTGCTAACCTAAGTCAAACATTACGAGGTTCTTCAGCAAACCATGTGTGTTCCAAGTCAAATTCTTTCCAAACTTGAGAGTCTACAGGATATGACAAAACATTATCATTCTTGACTCTAGATGATGAGTGCCATGTCATATCCATAGCCGTTGAACATGACATAAATAACCGTTGTAATCTAGGTATCAATGGAAAGTGACATACAACCTTGATTCATGGCAAATGGGGCACTCGTTCAACTGTTGATTCTCTCGCCAAAATAACACACAATCATTCTTACATGCATGTATTAGATTGTAATCAAATCCGAAACCTCTTTTCAACTGTTTTGCTTTGTAGAAGTTGCGGGAATATTGTCTTATGGAAGTGCCTCTTTAAACAGCTCGAGCAACATATTGACAGCCTTAATAGATATTCGACACATGAATTTTATATAAAGCAGTCTAACTGTAAATGACAACTTACTGTGCCTTCTACACCCTGGATATAACTCACGTTGTGAATCATTCCACAAGCGGGTAAAAGTGTTATGACACGGATCATTTGAATTTGATGGATCTGTTCCACTTTCATCCATAAACATTCCCGCACCAATGTCGCCTAGCATTTATTCCATATCATTTTCGGGATCGTCACCAACAACCTCAGGATGTACATCTTCATCGATGTCTTCTTCTTCGTCTCGAAGTTCGAATGATGTTGGATACGGTTCTCCATGTAAGACCCAATCGGTATAACCTTGGTCAATACCTTTAACAAACAGATACTCGCTCACCAACTCTATCTTATGAGAACGCAAATTCTTACAAAGTCGGTATGGGCATCTAATACGACCGTCACTGCCAATTGTACAGGATGCGAACTCCAAAAATTTCTTAACTCCTTTAGCATATACATTGTAATCCTCACCCAACCGATCTCTAACTCGCATCCAACTCTTATCCATATTTAATATCCAATTGCAAACAGTCACGTGCATCAACAAACAATCAATTATCTAACATATCATCCAATTTCTTCATTTCACTGAGTGGTTGGTCCTATCCCATTCGGGATTGTAAGATCATCATCACTAACCTACCAACTATTATCTGTCAAGTCCAACAAAATTTCGGCAGCATCTCCCCATAGTTCTCCAAATATGCTCGTTTGGTCGTGCATACCGACGAGTAATACATCGATGCACATACACCGAAACTGCAAATCCAGATAACAATAAGGGATGACTCTACCAAAATCATAATGTCGAATGTAATAGATATAGTTTGATAGTTTGATAGAATGATTTTACAATCCCAAACTATCCACTCTGCACAATTCAAGAGTTATCAATCAACCGTTCAACATGATTGATAACTCTCGAACGGGTCTAAGCTAGGTTTATTTCAATGGCTAGTAGAAGATATAATATTAAAACACAACAATAATAAAAAAATACGAGAATACAAGATGATACGAGAATAGAATATAAGAGAATTCCCAAATCTTAATTATGTATTTTAATTATCAAAATTATCTTTTAAATATTAATTTTATTAGTTGTTAAGTTAGTCCTCATAGTATTTGTAATTTAATTATTTGTCTTAACTATTTGTATTTTAATTAAAGATTATGTACTATTTTAATTAAAATACAAATTTATAGTATTTAGAATTAACTATTTAATTATTATTAAATCTTAACTATTTGTATTTTAATTTAAAGATTATGTAGTATTTTAATTTAAAATACAAATTTTATTAATTTGGAATTAACTATTTCAATATTATTAAATCTTAACTATTTGTATTTTAATTTAAAGATTATGTAGTATTTTAATTAAAATACAATTTTTATTAATTTGGAATTAACTATTTCAATATTATTAAATCTTAACTATTTGTATTTTAATTTAAAGATTATGTAGTATTTTAATTTAAAATACAAATTTTCCTAATTTGGAATTAACTATTTCAATGTAGTATTGTAATTTAAAATATCAAATTTTATAGTATTTAGAATTAACTATTTAATTATTACTATCAACTATTTTATCTATGTAGTCTTATGTAGTATTTAATTATTTTATCAATTGTAAATACATTGATGTATAAGTTTCAGTTCGAACATAACATACACATTCGAACGATAAGCATAAACCGTTCGAGCGTGTTTATTTCAGATTTCCAGTCGTCTTCAACAACTGAAAACGCAATGTCAAGAACAACCAAAGAATCACAAACTCACAGACAGTAACATAAACAACAATATCAAGGAACAAACAAATTCCCAACATTGCAAGGAGATTATAAAAAGTAAGGAGATTATAAAAAAAGTAAAAAGCATATATATATATATATATATCTGGGTTGTAATCCGAAAAGGAGATGAGCAAGCCATGTACCGAGAAGGAGCTCCCCAAAAAGCAATAGAAATAACGTGGTAGTTGGAGAATAATTGAGTAAGATGAAAATTAGTAGTATTTGAGGCTGAGGGAGAATAGCGCTGGTTTGCGAGAGAATGGTGCTGGGTTGAGAGACTGAGAGTGGAGGGAGGAGAGCGAGAATGTGAGGTTCTGCCGTGTATTTGAAGAAAGTTTCACGTTTGAACGGTTATTTACTAACCGTTCGAACGTGAAACTATGAGGCGGCAAAAATTTCCCTCCTAAAGTTTGACGTTCGAACAACTATTTACTAACTGTTCGAACGTGAAACTATGACAAGGCAAAAATTTCCCTCCTAAAGTTAGACGTTCGAACTGATAAATAATACGTTCGAACGGTAATCTGGTTCATAAACGTTAGAACTCTTATTATTTACAGTTCGAACAGTTTGGTAAATGTTTAATAATTTTATTTTTTCAACTATACTATTAAATAAAAGAACAACATTAATATATATAGACATATTAGATGATACTATAGTTTAGTAACATAGTAATATCATATTATAATATAAAATCGAGCATATTATATATTATATTATAGTAACATATATATAAGTAACATATATATACTATCAACATATTGTCTCCTCTAAAATATCATACTAATTAAGTTATAAGTAACATATATATACTATCAACATATTGTCTCATCTATAATAATATCATATTTATTATAGTATATTACTATATAGATATTAATATACCGTTAATATATACTAATTATATTTATTAATTATAGTATCATATATATATATATACTAATGATATATATATATATGTTCACCAAAATATTTATATATGTTAGATAACATATACTAGTATATAATATAGTATTTATACTATATTATACTATATCATATAACTTATAGTATATTATATATATAATATAATATATAGTATATTAAATATAATAATATATATTATATTATTATATAATATAATAACATACATAAACCATTTGAACGGTATTTCATATATAACTTGTTGCAGACAGCCATTTTCACGCACACCGAATGCTAAGAAAATGCCGAACCACTCACAAAACCTCCATCTCCGCCGTTTAACGCCGCTGTTGCCACCGTGAACAGTACCCAATCGAAGTCTACAACTCTAATTATAGGTATGCTCTTTTTCTAACCATTTTACCGTTTAGATTTACATTTCTGATGGATTATTTGTTTAATTTAGAATAAATCAATTTATCCATCAATACTCACCGTAAATTTATTTAAATCCATTGTAGGAAGGTTTATTTAAATCTTTTTATATTATATTGTTGAGAAATCCATGAAATCGAATGATTCCATGGATTTCAATAGCTGAGTTGACTCAGCGTCGTCTCTGAGTTCGATTCGGATTCCATTCGAACGCTTGGTAGGGCGTTCGAACGGTACTAGCCAAACAGATTCATATTAAATTTAACTTGATCGAACGTTATTTTATATACGTTCGAACGCTTAAACAGGTTTGCCTTCCATTCGAACACTATTTTAGGAGTTCGAACGGTATAATTAAATTTAGTAATATTAGTGAATCGTTATTTTTATTCAACATTCTAGTTCTATTAAATCTTAACGAGAATATATCTTATATTATAATTAAATTAATATAGAATTTTATCATATTTGGTTAATATATTTATATCATTAATGTTGTATTGATAAGCGCTTAATTAATTGTAAATTTTAAGTTCATTATAATGTCTTCTTCTAGGACCGGACGTAAGCGATGCAATCCAGTAGAGACTAGTATCAGTCCAGGCAGGGAGAGGACTGTTTCATTAGAGCGACAAGTGAAGCTTTTTGACTTCCAGAGTCTTGTCTTGGGGGGTGATTCCTTGCCATTAGTCTTCAGCAATCGTGTTTGGGGACCTATCTTAGATGAGCTAGAGGAATCTGGGAGATCGTGTCCTATATTGACATTGTTTATGAGTTCTATAGAGAGCTCAGTGGTGACAGCCCAGATGACAGAGGGGCATACAAGATCTCTGTCATAGGAGTTCTAGTTGTATTTTCACGGGAGCGACTTGCTAAGCATCTCGGTATTCCTAGGCTGCCAGATGCATATCCGAACGTGGTGCTTAGAGTCTGATCCTTCAGCTGAGGCGGAGACAGTTAAGGATGAGGCACCAGTTTATACAGATGAGGTCGATACCCTTGCTGATCATGAGGTGAGGGATTTGGTTGTTGGTCCAGATGCTCCCCTGTATGACAGGACAAAGAGCATCAAGCATGCAGATATATCTTCGTTCTTCAAGATCCTGAATTTGATAATCGCCAACAATATTGAGCCTCGGTAGCACTAGATAGAGGTTGGCCTTGATCGGACGAAATTTATGATACGAGTCGCTCGTGGCATTCCTATCAACCTGGTGGGGTATATATTCGATAGGATTCGATCAGAGTCCCGGTACATTTCGACGGATATACTGTCATTCGAGATCCTGATCACCTGATTTATGTTATTTACTAGTGTTGTGCCTGATGTTGCTGAGCATAAACGGCAGCCGATGGGACCGATCAACAGCACCACTCTTTCATGCAGTACGGGACAGTCAAGACTGCGTCTTCGTGGACATGTTCCAGACCTGGTTGATCCTCAGAGAGATGCAGAGCTGGGAGATCATGGAGTACAGGCCGAGGCATCAGTACACAATGCTACTCGTGAGGACATGGCCGAGATCGTGCGTGCAGCGATCAGTGGACAAACATCAGCGCTGATCGATGCAGTGCGTATGGAGATTCGTTCTGCTGTGTCTGAGTTTCGTATTGATATTATTGGTAGCATCTCTGAGTTACGTATGAAGTTTGATGCCATGTCTGCGACTTAGGTCACCATTAGTACTCGACTGACACAGATGGAAGGACGCTTAGCTGCAGTCGAGGAAGTGTACAAAGAGTTTGGGTCTTAGTATTTTCTATCTTTTATTTATTTATTTTTTGTTTTCAGAATGAACAATATTTAGTATTTTGTAAATTCAATATTTAATTATGAATTAGTCTAATTTTATATTTCGTGAACTAATTATTGATTTATATTATTCCTATTATTTAATTGATAAATTTCTATTAATTTCTAGTTAATAAAAATATAATTCTCTTTAAAAAACACATATGCTCATCGTTCGAACCCTACCAATTACGTTCGAACAGTAATAATTTATTATTCGAACGGTCAAAATGTACGTTCAAACGGTATAGCAATTTCTCGCTATAATAATTTTACTTAACGAGCCAAACTGTACGTTTGAACGGTTAAATTTAACCGTTCAAATGATAAATCATCACTGTTCGAACGGCTTCATTATTAATTCCCTAACTGTACCGTTCGAACGCATTCAAACGGTAAACATCTTCTGTCATCTTTTTGGGACAAAATATAAAATTCGTCCCTAAATCTCACTTTTTGGGACAATTTTCATTTCATTTCAAAATAAAATCGTCCCAAAATGTTTTTTTTGTTGAAGTGCCTATTTATAAGCCTTACTTTTTATACCTCCGCACACCACTGATGAAAAAAAATTTCACATGCATCAGCGCCTATGCTAATTACAAATGATTGGTGTTTTGAATTTTTATGTTATAATGGATCTCACTTGATGTGCCAACACACCAAATTATATATAGAATGATTTATCCTTTATGAATCAAATTATCAAAAATAAAAACTATGCGTTTAATTATAAAAAAAAAGGAGCAAATTAAATAATGCTCGCATCGAATTTCAAGTACATGATGCAGTTAAGACTGATAAAAAATGTGAGATGTACAATATTTAGTAGTACTGGCGGTCAGATCTAAGCAAGATATTTACAATATACGTTTTTATATATAGTTTCAAATACATGAATGTATCAGTATTAATAATTTAGACTACAAAGTGTAACTTCTAGTACTATTTAAAATATACAAAACAATTATTTATCGTGTGGAAAAAGAGAAAAAAAAAATTACGAAAACAGGGAAATTATGGAAACACATGCAGATGGAATAAAAAGCAAATTCAAGCAATTGGTCAGACAAAAGATATCTTATCGAAAGATAAAAGTAGCAAAAAAATGAATGCATCATGTTTATCATGCATCATGCAGGCAAAGCAAAAGATTCCCACAACAACAATTTAAGACCTCATGAATAATGGAGTGACTCGTAAAAGAAGTCTTTCTTCTTATCTAAGAAGTCTCCCACTAGCAGTACGTACTATATATGGTTTTTAAGATTTCCAAAAGTTTAATGTTCAATTTATACGTAGGACATATAGATCATTAATGCATGTGACATCCAGGTATATTAATTATATCAAAACTAGTTACAATAAGCTTTCCATGAGTATATATATTATAAAGTACTGGCCAGGTCTCATAATATTTTTCAGGTGAAATCTCAAATGTTTTATATTTACATATCAAAGTATTAAAACTAATTAAACAAAATCTGACAAATACATTCAATTTATAGAAAGAAGTAGAAATTTGAAGGAAACCATGCGTCATGTGGAAAAAGGAAAAAAAGAAAAAACGCAAATTGTCTTGACCCCACACTAGCTAATGGTCCAACAAAATATGATCTCTTATTCGAAAGAAAATTTAAGTAGGATAACGAAAGCAATGGTTTTAATTTTTGATAAGCAAAAGATTCCCTATTCCCATCATTGTTTGTCGTTGTAAAAGATGATGCCTTACGGCCCAAAGGCAAAAGTAGGAACAACGGAAATCCTGTTTTTAACTTTGAAATGTCTACATATATAGTACTTTAGATCTGAGATAAAAAAATTGCACTAAAGTGAGAAATTGCAGAGAGGAAGACCATGACCATTGACTTCCTTCACATGCAGTACGTAGGTCGACTATGATCCTACGTAACCTTTCCCTCATGAGCACCAGTACTTTGGAATATTGGCCCTTTTGTTAAGGTGCTCCGATCCACTTTTTCTTCATTCTCTATGGGTTTCACAAATACTTCAAAATTCAAATGAATAACCATTAGATTGTTTGGTAATAGAATACGATTGAAATTAATACTTCCTTAATTGTTAAAATAATTTCAAAATTCGGACTAGCAGCTGTCATTTGATTAAAAATTAGTATCTAAATAATAGAATAATTCAATTTAAAGGAAATTAATTTTAAAATTTAAATTTTACAAATCAAATTATATATATAACGTGGATGAGAGTCATTGATACTTCCGATTCTATTATTTTCAAATAATTTATTCTCATTTAAATTAGAGCAAATAAATATATAACTAGATTTCTCTCCGCCATGGACTTATATATCCCTTTGTTTTTCTTTTACCCCTTTTTAATGACGTTTGATTGGAATCGAAATATGATCATCAACCCATGCAATTTTTCACCGATCTCTAGGGACACAATGGTCGTGGCAGGGTTTGAAATTCCATAAAGCTTATTGTAGAAAGTGACAGCTTGATACTTGTTGAAGCTTTACAGGATAACAGCATGCATAACTCTTTATTGGGAGGTTATATTAGGAAATTAAATAGCTAGCTTTCTTCATATTTTGAAAAGTTGTACTTTCTCACATGTTTGCCGGAAGGGAAATATGGTATCTCATATGTTGGCTGGGAATGTTGTCGATTGTGCTTTAGACTGTATTTCTCAAGCCTGATGGCTTGATAATTGTGTAACTGTTTTTCCATTAATGAAATTCTGGTTTCTAAAAAAAAAAAGAAAAAAGAAAAAAAAAGGGGGGTTGTGGCAGGCAGTACCATTATCAATGATCAAATTTTGTCACAAATAACGTAACTTTTATCTTGCCTAATTACCATGCAAGTACTAGCTAGGGGGACCACTCCAAATTGAGCATCTAATCTTCTCGGTCAATTAATGACTCGTATATTATAAGTATATCATATTCATGCTCTATTGGAATATAAAATAATAATTTGTGTCTGTTTCTATATTTCTGACTCAATGTCGGTGTGTTTTTGTTGGTACTTGTTTGTTGGGTTTTGTTTGTAGGAAAAATAAATTGAAATAGTTTATTAGACTTATGTCCATAGCAATGTGGGTTCCTCCCTCCTCCAGTTAGGAGGATGGGTGTTTTGTTTAATTCTCCTCTTTTGGAGGATGAAGTTTGGATGCGAGATTTTTTATCTCTGTTTTATACAGAGACTGATACTCTTTTTTGAGAGTTTTATGAAGTTCAGACAATGTCCGTCGCATAATATTTGTGTATGGGGAAGCCTACAACGGGAGTTAGTTTGGTTTGTAACTTGAGTCACAGATGTAACTTCCTTATAAATGAAATAATGTCTATTTCTTATTAAAAAAAAAGGAAAATAAAATACTAATAATGAACCCTTATAAAGGCAATTACTTACCTAATTAGATTCCACTTCTATGCAAAACCAAAATAAAAAATTTCATTAAAGAAGTCTAAAGTATAAACTGATCGGAATAAATCATACATTAAGGCAACACTTCTGTGCAAAAAGCAGGAAAAAGTTAATTAATTACCTACAAAAACATTTCTTATCCGAAGCATTTTTTTTTTTTTTAATTTCCTGCTTCAGCAAGAAACTATATATTAAAGCAAGGGAGGGACTATACAAAAGAAATCTTCCGCGAGCAAGCTGGATGCTTTTCCCATGGGACTATTCCACTTGTAATGTAATTAGAGACTTTTTTCATGAACATGATTAGAAGGTACTATTCCACTTGTAATGTAATTAGAGCATTGGCAAGTCCAAAATTTTGGCTAAACTCAAAGTCATTGAGAATATTAATCTACATTAGACTATCCATCCCAAAGTCAAAATAATATTATGTATTTTAATAATAGTTTTTTTTTTATATATATATTTTGTGAATACACTCCATATATTAATTAATAATTTACCTTTTACTTAAAATTATTGTTTCCCAACTATTTTTTTTCTCAACTTAATTATCCAACAAACACATTTTGCCAACCACTCTCACACCCAACAATCACATATACTCTGTGTTAATTTGTAGTACTTCTATTATTCAACATTTCCATTTTAATTGTAGTTTGAAAAATCGGATCATTAAAACTACTATATTATGCATAGCCTTGTTTATTATTAATGTAGCCTTGTTGATTATTTGTGAATAAAATATGGATTTGATGGGTGAACATGAGTGCCTCTCCAACTTCGGAAATTCCTTTAGGCCTCGTTTGGTTCTTAAGATAAAATGAGATAAGATAAAAATTGAAAGTTGAATCAAATATTGTTAGAATATAATTTTTTAATATAATTTTTATTTTAGAATTTGAAAAAGTTGAATTGATTATTATATTTTGTGTAGAAATTTGATAAAGTTATAATAATTAGATTAGATGAGATAAGATGGGATGAGATAATTTCATATGTGTAACCAAACCAGGCCTTAGAGTTACTTTAACTCAAAATCTAAGCTAAATATTTTTAGCTAGTCTAATGCAGGTCATTTATACAAAACTTAGCTATATTTTAAATTTTACTGACATTTAGCTAGTCCAATACCAATGCTCTTAGTTGGTGATATTGATGATGAATATTGTTTCGTTTGTGATGTCCATTCTAGTAGGTTATTTTCCACATGATGAATATCATTATATTGGACTGGTTTGTCGACTGAGCCATTTTGCCCACTAACGTACCTTGCGGTTTATCACCAAATATTCTATTATATTTTCATACTAATTAAGCTAATCCTGTAAATGGATTTAGCTAAAAGCTTTTAATTCTAAAGTGGAAAAAGGCTAACAATTCATTTCACTAAATTCTCACAAAAGCTTTCAATGGTATTGCATATCTCACGTAGAACACGTTACATTACACAATCACTCAAGAGAATATCACATATATACATGTCACAGCCCTTAATTACGCGTACATGAACATTATATATAAAGCTATGATCACATTCTTTCGATATTAAAACATGCATACACGGAGACCAAATTTCCTTTCATTAGAGAGAGAGGGGGTGACAGGAATTAGAAATTACATTGGAGGAAGATGTGGTTGAGAGGCAGAAAGAGAGACTAAGGAAGGACAAGTAGGCGGCGAGGGGCAAATAATAAACAGGAGAAAATGGGGGTGGATGGCTACCAGTGGGTGGTGATGATGAATGTCGATGAGAGATAGGCTATGCTAGCCTTCGATGAGGATGAACAAAGTATCTAGCATCATTGTCTGTTGGTTCCACTACTTGATTTCTCACACTGTCATCTGCAACAATGATACTCATAGAAGAGCTGTCGATGTCAAAATCAATTCCCAAATAATGTGTAGGTGCTTTGGGCAAGTGCTTAATCTGTTGTGTGTTGGGATCAACCTTTTTCAACGAGTCTTTTTCCAAAAGTCTTAATCCCTCCAGCTCCTTTGTTACTTGCTTCATACTAGGTCTATCCTCCCTAACGTACCTTTAAACACTTTTTTTTTTTTTTCTATATTAGCAACTTCCTTTATTTCCTTAGTATTACCTTCTTTGAGAATGTGATCATCAATAATTTGAAGTAGGCGATTCTCTTTTATTGCAGTAACAAAATACATTGCTAGATTTCTTTCACTTTCGGGCCTATCCATGGAAAGTGCTTTATCACCTGTTAGTAGCTTTGCAATAGCAACACCAAAGCTATAGACATCACTTTTTCAGTTAGTTGGCTTGTATGGAAGTATTCTGGGTCCAAGTACCCCAAAGTTCCTTGCGCCATAGTTGTTAATCGTATGTGATCAAAAGGAACCAGTCTTGGAGCTCCAAAGTCTGACACTTTTGTTGTGTGTTTATCATCTTCTTTTTTTTTATTATTATTAAAGAGTTAGGGCCACTTCCCAGATTTATTAAGAAACAACCCTCACTTATAGTGAAGGAATACCTTGGTTACATTTCAAGTATAATAAATATTAAAACAACATGCAACATGCCGAAAAAAAAAACCAACCTCACCAAGACATAACTGACAACCAGAAAAAAATAAAAACAACAACTTAATGACCTCTCAGATAAGGCAAGGACAATTTATCCATGCGAATCAATCCTTTAAGATGTTTTGGAACACGCAATAAATATCTCCAAACATAGGTCGAACCCTGAGCTCCCATTTTAGCTAAATAATCAACCGGCGCATTTCCTTCTCGATAAATATGATTTATAACAAAGTCCCTACCTTCGAACAATCTCATAGCCTCCTCCCAAAAGTTTTCTAAATACCACACTCCACAACGCTTCTTCTGAACCCAAGAAACACGAACCAATGAATCAGACTCAATGTCCACCTGTTGTAGCCCCAAAGAATGGCAATATTTCAATCCTATTAACAAGGCCTTCAACTCAGCAAGATTATTACAACCCACCCCAAGATAACATGAAAAGGAAAGCACCATATCGCCACTCAAATCCCGAATTACCCCCCTGTGCCTAAGCTCCCCGCGTTACCAAGGCTACAACCATCAATATTTAATTTAAATCTTCCATGCCTAGGCTTCACCCAACAAACCAATTTAACCAGCGCCAACTTAATCAAAATAATATGAATGTTCAAATCTCTCAACCTCTCCTCGTCGGCAAAGGCAATCTTTGTACATTTAGGCAAGCTACTTTGCACTTTTCCTATCCACACACAAATAGACCTCCAAATCTCTTCCATCGAGATTCATTTATCTTCCATCCTTGCTTTACACCTGCGTTGCCACAACTTCCAAATAATAATAGAAGGAAGAAGGCCCAAAATACAACCCACCTGGGACTTGGAAGATGCATGTTGAAACGAAAGTAACACCAACTCAAACTAACGTTTATTTGGGTCATAAGGGGCACCCAAGATAACAGAACACCTCTTTCAAATCCCAGAAGCAAAGTCACCTGTAGCGAGAACATGATTTAAATCCTCATAGCTACCCTGCTCATAACAATTACACTTGGAAGTAATAGGAATACCATTTCTCCTCAATCTATCATCAACACTTAAACTGTTATGAAAAGTCTTCCACATTAATATGGAGATTTTTTTGGTATAGCTTCTTGCCACACCCACTTAGCCCAAGGCGTAGCTGGTGTAGTAACCCGAATACATTGCCAAGCACTTTTGGTGGAGAAGCAGCCATCTTTATTATGAAGCCAAACAAGTAAATCTTGGCTAGATTTATGAGCACCCAAGTAACTACATATCTCCTCCGTTTTTTGTAATCCCACTAGCCTCTCTAAGACTTCAATGTCCCAACCATTAGAAATTTTTAAGTCAACCAGCATCAACTTTGGCACATCCACCACAGGATAAGAAGTAGCAAAAGGACCTTCATTCAACCAGTGATCCCACCAAAAAGAAATATTCCCATCCCAGACCCTCCATTTCGAATTATCCAAGACCGCTGGGATGCATTTCACCACCATCTTTCAAAACCGTGAGCCCTTTTTGGAGTCTAATAAAGAAACATGTTTATCCCCAATATATTTAGCCCGAAAAAATTGGGACCAAAGATCATCCCCAGTCATAACCTTCCATGCAAATTCATATGAAGAGAAGTCTGCACCTCATTAAAGTCTCGAAGACCAATTCCCCCCTCATCAGTCAGCTTGCACATTGACTTCCATGCAACCCATTTCTTTTTTTCCTTTCCATCTTTTTCACCCCAAAAAAATGAACTAAGAAGCTTGTTTAATTCCCCTTTTGGAAATTGAAGGATAGACATAATATGTATAGGCATACTAGCTAACACATGCTTCAACAAAATCAACTTGCCACCAGCCGAGAGACATTTTAATTTCCACCCCCCAAGTTTATTCCTTACCCGATTGAAAATAGCTTCTAAATGTAAATTAGTTAGCCTCCCATTGACAATAGGCGCACCAAGATAAGTAAATGGAAAAGTACCTTCACTAAAACTAGTGATATTGAGTGACTCCCTCTTCCGCCTTGCTGAAAAATTCTTAGCAAAATACATGGTCGCTTTCTCCTTACTCACACACTGCCCAGACCAAGACTCGTAAGTCTCAATAACTTTCATCAATTCTTAATCGAATTCTTCCCTCCATTAGCAAAAATCACTACATCATCAACATAAAGAAGGTGAGAAACAAGAGGCGCACCTCTTGGGTGAGAGAAATTTTTAATATTGCCACACAAAAAAATTTTCTTTAGTAAGTGAGAAAACACTTCTTCCATAATGATAAAAAGATATGTAGTAAGCGAAAAAATTTTCTTGTCTGTTTATCATCTAGAAGTATAGTTTTCACATCTCTATGTATAATTGACATAGAAGACTCGAAATGTATGTATGCTAGGGCTCCTATTATTTCCGAAGCTACCTTCAAACGCTTTTCCCATGAGAGCATGGATGATGGGTTTTTATCATGAATATGATCAAAAACTGTCCCGTTTGTGATGAATTCATATACTAGTAATGGTACTTCAATCTCAAGATAACAGCCTAACAACTTAACCACATTCTTATGGTTAATGTTAGCAAGCACAACAACCCCATTTATAAATTGCTCAATCTGGCTCTGACCAACAATAATGGACTTCTTAATGGCGACCACTTTGTTATCTGGTAAAACCCCTTTATAAACAATTGCAAAGCCTCCTTGGCCAAGGACTCTACTTTTATCATAGTTATTAATGGCCTTTTCGAGCTCTTTTATCAGAGTTGTCGTTGTAAGATTAAGCCACCATTTTGTTGGAAGAATTTTAGTTTTAGTTTTTTGAGCTTTCTTCTTTGCATTACCCAATATAACATGACCTTCCCACAAGCAGGATCAAAAGGCTTATGCTAATACCTGTAAATGTTCAACCATGCATTTTGACCACATAGAATGTATTTCAATTTCTTCTTCAATCACTAATGTCATCGTGTTTGTTGACACAATGGCTTCAACAATGTTTAGATTTGAAAATGAAACATGTGTGATATATAAAAATAATGACACTACAAGGAGTTGAGTTTCAAGTTTAAACTTAGCTAGCTAGTGATCATATTTAAAAAGAAGATAGATCGAATGCCTAGTTGTAGCTAGTGATTGTTGGAGAAGCAAAGATCTACCATTGGCGGATTTCAACTACATTTCATACTAAAGCTAGGGTTACAAATTAACTTACCCATCTTAAAACATTGATTTTCTTATCTTAAAAGACTTTTGCATACATTGAAATATTTCATTTTAGACCAAGTTATAATTATTGCATAGGAAGTGAGTAAGGCTGGGAAAAAAAATCCATCATGCATGTAAGTAGTTTGTAAATTAACAAGAAAAAAGAAAATAAAATAGACGAGTAGGACCTCCCTACACTTGTTCATTCTCGATCTCTAATGTTAGCCAAGGCGAGCTCTTCCCTTTTTTAGATTGTGTCTTCACCACCCTTCAACCCGCTTGTGCCTTTTGTCCCTCTATCTCCGCCACTCTCTGTACCTCATGCCCTCTATGCCTTTGTCTCTACAGCATACATGCAGACACACATTGTCTCTCTATCTCTCTCAATTCGAGACACCCACACCACCACCCTTAGGACCATCACGCCAACCGCTGACGGGTGTGACCACAACCAACAGTAGAGCTTGGGTCGCATCGATCATCTAGAAATTCTACATCCGCACTGTAAGTGATCCTCAGACTAATCATTAAAATAACTGTCATTGAAAATTGTGAAATTGTGTATCGTGCGGTCTGGTTGTGAATTGGTGTGGTGGCTGATGTGGCACCCACAACCCCCACGTGTGATTTTGTAGTAGTAAAGACACCTGCATGATGACCAGTCAGGTCACGCAACTCAACGCCAAGTGCAAGTGTGCGCGACCATGCAATATGTGTACAGTTTCTAAATTCAACGGAAAGATAATAAGGTAGTCCAAAACTAAGTACCAGACAAATTAAAATACAATCCAACAAGAAGTCCTCCATAAGGTTATTACAGTCATCCAGTTGATTAAAAAATTAATAAAGTCCATCAATTACAATGGAAATAAACCCCAAGTCATCACTCCTCAGGTGGGATTGGTCTTTCAAGCTCAAATCTGTCCTCTGCATCAAAGTTTACGATTCCATGAACCGTAGGTGAGAACACCACAATGAGATCTCTTTTCCTGACCAAATCTCAAAAAAGCTCAACTAGTTCTTGACAACTTTTAAGTCTTGGTCAGTTTCACATGTTAGAAGAGAAGGTAACAAAATTGCTCATGAGCTTTCTAGAGATGCCTTATTAAATTCCATGTGATCTTCTGTCAATCTGGGGAATGTTTCCACTTGCATTCTTGATCTTTGTTGATTTATGATTAATGGAAATGTTTTCTTTTAAAAAAAAAAAAAAATCTCTCTTCCTGCCCCGTGCATGTTGAGTAGGAAGAGATATAGCGGTTCTTGTTGCACTAAAAATATTAAATTATAAGATGTCTATTAAAAATAAATAATTATTCAAGCGAAAAAACGAATGAATATATGAGTATTCAAAAGTACGTAAAAGGAAATTAAGTTTTAACAACACATGGTCGATGTAATATATACCCCACCTCTTGCGGTACGCTTAGGTCAGTCATGAAGTCTAACAATAAGCTTTAAAATAATATAATTAGGGGTTTTCTGTTCTTAGCTTTATTTTTTCAAATTAATGCTTGATTATGGTCGAAAAAATGAGTAAATATATCATGTTAAAAAGTAAACAACGAGATCAACTTTTTTATTAATCATTTTATATATATATATAATATATCACCAATTCATTTACCTAACATAATTAATATATTTACTGATTTTTTTTACTAAATATAAGCGAAATTAAAAATTAACAGAGATGTAATTAATCTCAATCGGTCGTGATACTTGCGGGCAAAAGTTATTTATGATTATAAGTTTTGTGATATGGTTGGGTGATTGATAACAAAAACTTTTTTTTATTTTTTTATTTTTTTTATTAGTAGACCCACCAAGAGAGAGTATCATGCACTTGATTAAAACTTTTCCTTTCAAAATTTTGGAATTTTTAAAATAAGCTAAAATTGCATTCGAAACAATTCAATGAATATTATTATTGAATTGTAATAGGGGTTTTAATGAATATCATGTTTCTAAACTGAGAGTACTAATGAAGAGATGGTTTTGTTTTTTAGTACTTAAACAAAGTTTAAGATAAAAAGTGGACTTATCTAGAAAGTAGAAGTGTTAATTCATTTCCCATGCTATCAAAGGTACCTGTCGACCAATTGCCAGTGCTAACATCAATACTTAATATTGCATAGACTTATATTACTAACTAATCAATTGCTCACTCTTGTGATTTGTGTTGTGATTAACTTTTTTTTCCTTGAATGCTTTTTCTTAATTCTCAATCCATCAGTAATACTGCCACTTCTTGAATGCTCTCACATGTGTGCATTCAATATATTACTCATGCAAGTCCCAATCGCCCATCTTGGGACTGTTAGGAAATATATTTTAAGAAAATTAAGAATTTTTAAGAGATTTTTTTTTTAAATTTTAAATAAAGACTAATGGAAAAATTAACATTTTATTTTTATTTTTGGGTGCTTAATTGGATAAAATGTGGATTGCGAAGTACTGTCATCATCACATGCAAGTGACGTACTGTCGTCATCACATAGATTCTCCATATCTATGTGCACCTGTTAGGTGCAGAAACCGAGTCCATTAAAGATTCCCCATAAGAAAAATGCTATGCGTCCCGGAGCTGGATATTATTCTATTCTTAAGCCTCACAACCCGTATACCACTATTTTTATTATTTTTTTAAATTTATTTTATTATCAAATATATGTTATATGGATGGAGAATATAAAAATTTAATTATTTTAAGAAGAATAAAACAAAAAACAATTAAAAAAATTGAAAAAAATAAAAAAATGTTTGGTGTGCGGTGTATGGGTCTATGAATAGCAATGCTCTATTATTTTTTTTCTAATTTTTTTCTTTTTACTTTGTAATTAAAGAAATATTTTTTAATGATATTATGAATTTTTTAAAAAAAATTATATTTAAAAGTATTAAAAAAATACATGTCAAAAAAGCAAAAAAAAAAAAAAAAAGACAAAAAAAAAACACATCAAAATAACTAGCAGGAATCAAGAAAATAATACTCTCACTATTGATTTTTACAGCTCGGTGTTACTGCTGAAATTCTTTATTTTTTATTTTTTATTTTATTTTTTCTTTTTACTTAATGATTAAGAAAGTATGTTTTAATAATATTGTAATTTTTTTTATTTTTTTTTAAATATTTAAAAATATAAAAATAATATAAAAAAAAAATGTAAAAAAAAAAAAAAAAAGACAAAAAAAAAACACATCAAAATAACTAGCAGGAATCAAGAAAATAATACTCTCACTATTGATTTTTACAGCTCGGTGTTACTGCTGAAATTCTTTATTTTTTATTTTTTATTTTATTTTTTCTTTTTACTTAATGATTAAGAAAGTATGTTTTAATAATATTGTAATTTTTTTTATTTTTTTTTAAATATTTAAAAATATAAAAATAATATAAAAAAAAAATGTAAAAAAAGATAATAAAAAGAAGAAGAACATTTATACCTAACGGTAGCAGCAGTGGACGTAGCACGATCGTTCTCCATATACCACTTCTTTTGCTTATGATTACCCCTTTTTTTATATATATATATACAAAGCATGTTTATATTTTACAACTTGTTTTTCATTCAATCGGGCAAATGTCGCACATTGTCACAACTAGTGTGTATATATATATACTCTATTATAATAAGTGACTATTTAACTGTGAATATTAACTTCTGTTATTTTTTGTTAACTTTTCTTGTTTTTCTGTTAAGTCCGTTAAGTTCTGTTTTATCAGAAGACCCTTAAAACTCTTGATTATTTGACTTGTAGTTTTCTTGTAGAATGTAATGAAGGGTTTTATTTTACCAAAAAGTCCTTAAGACCCTTAACCATTTGACGTGTAGCTCCCATATAGAATTTAATGAAAGATCATGTTCTACGAAAAAATTCTTAATATTAAATTAATAATATTTTATTATTATATAGAGAGTAAAGAGATAATCCAATATGGATACAGACTAATGCTCATACTTTGCTGAAGTTTAGATTTTTTTTTTTAATTTTGATTTTTTGTCTTTCTTTAATCTTGCATTTTCTTTTTCTAAGATAAATAAGCTACTGATTTTTTCAGTTTTTTTTTTATTTAAATTATTATATCAGGTGCATCCTGGGGTACGTTAGCCCGGGGCTGTTCCTTAATATATATATATATATATGTATATATATTCGTTATCAATAATCTTGTAAGTTCTTTTAGTATACTACCTCACCCCCGAAGGTAGAGCCAGATATTAGTTTGGATGATAGTGAGGATGAGGGTCTACATGATGATGGTCTCACAGACGATCAGGTGCGTCATCTAGTATGAGACCCTTCGGCTCCTCCATATGATGGGAGCAAGGTGATCTGACGGGCCGATTGTATAGCATTTTTCAGTATGCTTAATTTGATTGTTGACTATAACATCGATTCGAAAAAACACAAGACTGATTTCGGGATCGATTGAGCCAGATTTTTGTTACGAATAGCATGGGAGGACCCCATTGATCTGGCATTGTATTTCTTATACCGCATTCAATCAGAGTCACGCTATTCCAGTGGAGGTAGTTTATCATTTGTACTACTGATATCTAACCTCCTACTCAGATTGGGGGTTACAGTGACTGCGACTGAGCGGAGGTCACCACAGATGGAGCCCTATAACAAAATCATATTCAGCAAGAGCAAGGGGCACTTGCGGAAGACTGCACCAGAACAACCTAGTGCCCCGCCCACCGATCTAGCTTCTACTAGTACTGCCGCTGTAGAGAGACAGCCTCTTTGGGCTATTTTGGATCAGGTACGAGCTCTGTTTGTGGAGTTCGTTGAGCCCATCATGGAGAACCTTAGGGATCTAGATGAACACATTAAAATGTTACAAGAGAATGTTGATCTACTTAGCAAATAGTCGTTTTAGTTATTATTTTACTTTTTTATGTTGTATTGAATATTATATATTTGAGATGTAATTAATGTATGGTTTTTATTTTTCATGTTTGCTACCTTGTTTATTTTTTTCATTTTACTTGTCATTCATGATAATATAAAAAATGATACTATCTTTAAAGTTATATTTATATAAATTTAATATAAAAGAAATCACTATAAAGTTTTTCATAAAATTAATTTATGAATTTATAAATATTTTAACTCCCGCAAATCATAATATATAATATATACACATTTTTATATTTTGAAAATGATAACATATTAATGGAAAAAATATTTATTACTTTAATGGAAAAAATATATGCACAAATTAATGATGATAAACAAATTAATGGAAAAAATGTCCGTTCGAACAAATAAATTTAAGTTTGAACGGTTATTAACTTTTCATGGGAAAAATAAATTAATTTCCAGCCAATATTATTATTCGAACAGAGTATATACTGTTCGAATAGACATTAATTGGTTATTCGAATATATTTTATTCTATTCGAACGGTTTTTCCTTTTTGAGACGATTTTCTTCCTCACAAAATATCTTGTTCGAATGGATATTTTCCATTCGAATGAATTTAGTAGTTCAGGCGTTTTTGAAAATGAAATATAAATTTCGTCTCAAAAAATGATTTTTAGAAATAAAATTTAATTCATCTCTAAAAATTAAATTTCTTGTAGTGGAAGGACGTATCAACTTTGGATAGACAAAAGACTCCCCAAATGTGAGGTGTACACAATAATAGTGGTTGAATAGAAGCGAGATAAGGTATCGGTATTAATTAAAAAAACAACACAGAGAAATTAGGCACTTGATGATCAGACAAACAAAAGATATCTTATCCAAAGATAAAAGTAGTCAACAAATGAATGGCATCATGTTAATTTATGACTGGCAAAGCAAAAGATTCCCACATGTACAATAATTTGAGGTCAATCAAATTCTTAATTCTTAATTCTTAAATTCTAATTTTTTTTTTTTTAAATTCTAATTCTTAATTTGAATTGAGAAACACTCTCAATCTATCTCATCTCATCATTATAATTTTCATAAATTTTTTTTATAAAATATAATAAATAATTCAATTCTTTTAAATCTCAAAATTATAATAATATTAAAAGATAATATTTTAACAATATTTTATTCAACTTTCAACTTTCATCTCAACTTATTTCATCTCATCTGAACTCATTATCCAAACATAATCTAATCTTTAGGTTTGGAAGTTTTGTTTAATACAAAATTTTTATCTCATCTCATCTCATTATTACAATTTTTTCAAATTTTTACATAAAATATAATAAACAATTCAACTTTTTCAAATCTCAATTCAACTTTTTTAAATCCTAAAATAATAATAATATTAAAAAATAATATTTTATTCCACTTTTAACTTTCATCTCAAATTAAAAATTCTCATCTTAAAATCCAAAATTAACCATAAATTATTCAAACGAAAAACGACCGAGTATTTAAAATTACGTAAAATGAAATGTTATTTGCAGATGTCAAGCAACACATGATGTAATAAACACCCGGCCACCTCTTGCCGCACGTTTTAAAAAAAATGAGTAAGCTTTAAAAAAAAATTAGGCCAGGAGTTTTATTATTTCAAATTAATGCCTGATTATAATAGTCGAAAAAATGAGTAAATGCATCATGTTAAAAAAAAGTGAAGTGATGTGATCATCAGCTTATTTTCCATCATTTTAATTTAGAGAAATGTTTTAACTATAAAAATAATATTCAACAAAAATAAATTTATAGAATAACGCAATTTGATGTGGTACGTTAGATTGTAAAATTATTTTTATTATAAATTAATAGATTTAACTTATTATATGAAATTTCTATCAAAAAAAAAAAAAAAAACTTATCATATAAAATCGATCATGTCAATTTATCAATTTATTTTTATGATATCTCTTTATGAGTGTAATAATTTTGTTAATTATAAACTAATTAAGTTCCTTGTTTATTGGTAACTGACTTCTGGACAAAACTTAATGACTATAAGTACTTTTGTGATATGTTTGGATATCATAAAATTAACATTAGATATTTGGCGTTGTACGTGAAGAAGGACGCCATCCGTTGAGGAGCTGCACGCTGGAATCACGTGGCTACGTACATAGACCCACCAAGGGTCCAAGACGGTATCATGGGATTGTTCGCGCAATTACCTTAATTTCTTTTTTTAAAATTCTGGAACTTCTAAAAGAGTTTCAAACTTTATATCAAACTTCTTCTTCTTCTTCAAAAAAAAAAAAAAAAAAATATTTAAAAATATAAATTTTTAACTTTTCATCTAATCATTATCTAAATAAAAAAATAAAACAATTTCTATCATCACCCAATTAAAATCTATTTTTTAAAATTAATATTCAAATAACTTTTCAGCTTTACTTGAATATAATATTCCCTTTTTCACAAACAATACAAAACTTAATTTTTTAAAAAAAAAATTTCTTAAAATTTTTTATAACCAAATATATCTTAAGGCCTCGTTTGGATATAGAAACACTTTCAACACATCTCATGTCATTATTACAATTTTTTTCAAATTTTCTTATAAAATATAATAAACAATTCAATTTTTTTAAATATTAAAATACTAATAATATTAAAAAATAATATTATAATAATATTTTATTTAACTCATCTAAAACTATCTAATAATTTTATATTATCTCATCTCATCTCACTATCTAAACGAACTTAGTGTCTCATGATGTCTACACACGTAAAAGTGTTTAAAGAACTTGCCAATTTTATATATAATTTTGTTCTCTTTTCGGTGTAGAATAATTTTTACAAACATATTCACAACTCCAAAGAAATTACGTTTTGCAACAAATTAACTTGCCAACAGTATTGGTACTTTTTTAGAAGTTTGAGAAAAAAAAAAACTATTGTAACTCTTAATTAATTAGACAGACCGTATGTACGTACATGGATCGTATCCAAAAGTTTAATTTGACGATTTGATTTCAGTCCCTTTAATTTACGGTTTTACCTACCAATATTGATAGCCTTTCTTCTAATGTGATCAATATATAATTGAAAACCGGTGAATGTTTAAAACTGCCAAAAGTCTCTGTTTTTTCCAGAAATATGATATTAATTAGTTTCTCATGCAGTGATAACAGTGAATTTTTTTCAACAATAATATCTAATGATGGCCAACCTATTCCATTAAGGAAAAAACTATTTTGCCCTTCACTTTTGACCACCTATCTTGACCGTTGGTCAATTTTTTAATTTATTTTTACTTAGTGATCATTAAGAAAGTGATTTTAAATGTATTGGTATATTTTTTTTTTATTTTTTAAATATATTTAAATATATTAAAAAAATATGAAAAAAAAAAAAATACTGAACGGTATGGCCAGCTGTAAGAGTGAGGTAGTAGAGTAGCCCCACTCTTCCATTAATTCCTTCTTCGTGACTACATGAGGCTTTTGTGTATTGTGCAATTTTCTAGACTTAGATTCTGACATGACTTTTCAGTGTTTGGTGAAGATTATATTATATACGAGTATCCATATATATATATATATATATCTATATAGCGAGCATTAATTTGCTGTTCCGTCAATGCAGGTCAATATTCGATTTCTTCAAAGCATGATATTCATGCATAACCTTTGTAATAGGGGCTTGTTTTAATGAATATATATTATGTTTCTAAACTGAGAGTACTCATTAATGATCAAGAGATGGTTTCGTTTTTAGAATTTAAACAAAGTTTCGGATAAAAAGTCGGTCTATCTAGAAAGTAGAAAATATTTCACAGTACTCAAACAATAAGATAAAAGCAGTCATTCACAATATAAAACTGTTCACCCAACTCGAAAAATCATGTTCCGATCCGATCCAGCACATACCGATTAGTCGATTACCTGATCTGAAACTTCTTTCGGCAGAATCAGGTGTTCCAACCCAACCCGACTCCTTCCCCCCCCCCCCTCTCTCTCTCTCTAAAAAGACAATTCATAAGAATATTTAATTAAATGAAAATGTTAATTGGGTTTTTAAATTACTAATTTTGTTTATTATTCGCTTGCTATATAGATTAATAAAAAAAACCAAAAAACTTAAGTGGTCTATTTGCAATCAGAACTTGGGAATAAGAGGTATTATATTTGATATATGATATAATAATAATAATAATAAAAAATTATTCTTAATTTAAACTGCACTTGTGTTAAGGACCTTACACGCGAACGACGATACGATACGAACTGCTAGGGTTTTGGCTCTGTGTTGATGGCCGCCGCCGAGCCCTTTCAGGGCAAGCAGCCGGCCCGGCCACGATCCTTTGTGGATATGGTCCGTCAGTCGCCAACGCCCCTCCCCGTAGTTGATGTTCCTCTGAGACAGCCTAAGGTCTTGGAAGGCGAAACGTATATCAGTTTCTCTAAGGAAGAAATAATAAGCTCTGCTTTACCATTTAGATACTCTATTGTGCTGAAATTTCTTCGTCAAAGGCCGTCGCTGGATGTAATACGAACTTTTGTTCGGAGCCGTTGGGGACTTCAATCCCAACCCGTGGTCTCTAGCATGCGGAAACCAAGAAATGTGTTTCTCAGGCTTTCAAATGCAGAGGATTTTATGAAGGCGTTTTCTCGTGAAGCTTGTGATGTGGAGGGCATCCCTTACCGTGTGTTTCAATGGACTACAAATTTTAATGAGGAGCACGAACCATCTCTGGTCCCAGTCTGGATTGGACTACCAGGTTTACCCCCAAACTACTATCATGAAGCTTTCCTACGTAACCTAACCCAGCCGATAGGTCGATTCATTAGGCGAGATAATGCTACAGTTTGTGCTACTAGAACGGATGGTGTGCGTGTGTGTATTGAAATGGATGCAGCCTCTGATCCTATTAAAGGGTTCTGGATAGGAGTACCTAGGAAAGAAGGAAGTCAATTCCAAGAAATCTCCTATGAAACGCTTCCAGCATTCTGTGGCAACTGTCAGATGCAGGGGCACAATGCCTTCACCTGCAAGAAAAATGCGGAAGGGGAAAAACCAAAGAAGCAATGGGTTCCGAAAAACATGGAGGTAAAGGCAACACAAGTTGAGAAAGAAACACACGTTGAGAAAGAAACACAAGTAAATGTTATGCCTGAATGTTATGTTGACGTAGAGAAAAATTACGAGCTGAGGAAAAGTTACCAGGAGACCTTCCTGTTGACAAATGGTGTAGCTGCTAGTAAGGAAAATGATGAGGGAGTGGAGGAAATGGAGGATGGAGAGATTCAGAGTGATGTTGGAGTATTTCCGGAGGTACAGGAAGAGACCCTCGTGGACGAACAGTTAGAGGCTACTCAAATTAATAGGAAGGTCAGTTTTGAAGAGCGAATGAAAGAGAGAACAGAGGAAGTATTACCGTCCGAGGTTGGTTTGAGGGTAGTGCCGACTGAGCATGTGAATTGCGCCCTTGAAGACATGGGGTCCCAATCAGAGCCAGAGATGGAAACAGTCCCAAAGCATCTACAAAGGCATAAAGAAATCCTATCAGATGCTGAAGAAGATCGTCATGATATTATGAGGGAAAGGAGATCTAAAATTCGAAGCTCTTCCAGGGCCAAAAGCAGGCCCCTAAGGATGAATCTATGATAAACCCAATCCTCTACTGGAACTTAAGAGGTCTTGGCACCTCTAGTAGAAGACTAAGTAAATTGGTTAGGAAATTCAAGCCTAGTATAGTAGCAATTGCCGAACCTTTTAGGTCTGATATTCATATGCTTAGATTACAAAGTTGTTTACGTTTGGAGGGTTGTGTGTCTAATGAAGGAAGTGGCGGCAAGCTCTGGTTGTTCTGGGATAAAGGTATAACTGTTTCGCTGGTAGGTGTTAATAATCAGTCTATTTCCATTATTGCAAATGTGGGATCTCAGCAATTGCTTATTACTAGTGTTTATGCTAAATGCCTATATGGAGAACGTAGGAGTTTATGGTCAGATTTGTTGGGAATTAATCCTACTTCAGCCCCATGGATTGTCCTGGGGGACTTTAATATCATCCGTAGGGATAGTGAACGCAGAGGAGGAAGACCCAGGTCAGTGACATCTATGGAAGAGTTTAATAACTTTATTGATCTTGCGGGATTATCGGAGATTAATAGTGAAGGAAATAAGCTTTCTTGGTGCAATGGCCACACTGGAACAGCTCGGAGTTGGGCACAGTTGGATAGATCACTGGTAAACACCTCTTGGAATTTAGAGTTTCGCTTGGCATCGATTATTTATCTTCCTAGAACTACTTCTGACCACTCACCTATGGTTGTAACAATTGATCAAGACTCAAAAAAATATGGCTTCCCCCCTTTTAAATTCCAACAAATGTGGACTGGCCATCCTTCGTTTATGGACTGTGTACGCTCAGTTTGGGACAAGGAAGCTTATGGGCAGGGTATGGTTCGGCTAGCTTCAAAATTAAAATCACTCAAAGGCAGACTTCGTGTGTGGAACAAAGAAGTGTTTGGGTGGACTACAGATCACATAAATAGGCTCGAAAAGAGGGCCACTTTGCTGGATGCTAAGTTACAGGACGAGTTCTCGGAAGACACGGAACTGGATTTTCTTGGGACAAAAATGGAACTAGATACTTGGATGTGCCGGGAAGAAACCAGATTAGCCCAACAAGCAAAACAATCTTGGTTAGAACAAGGGGAAGCCAACTCTAATTTCTTCAAGGCTCTAGCGTCCAGAAAGTATAAGGTCATTCGGGAGATGAAGAAAAGTGATGGGGTTTGGCTAAAATCACCAGAAGAAGTTCACCAAGGAGCAGCAGATTTCTTCCAAACCTTCCTATCCTCGGAATATTTTCGTGTTCCACCGGTTTTAAATTACCTTATAGAGAAGGTAATTTCAGATGAGGATAACCTCGGCTTTCTAAAGCTCCCTTCAATCCAAGAAGTAAAAGATGCTTTACTCTCCATTCCAAGCGACAGTAGTCTGGGCCCAGATGGATTTGGTTCGGGTTTCTTTAAATTTTGTTGGGAAATTGTGAGTAAGGATGTAGTAGAGGCAGTGCAGGATTTCTTCAAAGGATCCCTACTACCGAAATTTTTTGTTGCGTCTTTCTTGGTTTTAATCCCGAAGGTGGAAAACCCGAATGAGTTCGACAAGTTTCGCCCCATTAGCCTATGTTCTGTTTTTTATAAAGCTTGCACGAAGATACTTGTTGGGCGTCTATCCCCTTTTCTTCCTAGGATGATTTCTCCTGAACAAGGAGCGTTTATTCCAGGTAGAAGCATCTTTGAGAACATAAGCCTCACTCAAGAGATGATCCATAGTATTAATAAACCAGTCCGGGGTGGAAATGTGGTGCTAAAAATAGATATGGCTAAGGCATACGATAGTGTTGACTGGGGTTTCTTGATGCATGTTTTAGCTGCTTTTGGTTTTTCTGATCAGGTTTGTGAAATCTTCAAGCAGTGTATTTCTTCACCATGGTTCTCAGTGGTAATGAATGGAACTCCAAAAGGTTTTTTTCAAGGAGGTCGGGGATTACGTCAAGGGGATCCTATTTCTCCATACCTCTTTATTGTGATGGAAGAAGTCTTCTCCAGGCTACTAAAAAAACAATTCCAGGAGGAAAAAATAATGCCTTTTCACCACCCGCGCGATGCACCACTTATCTCCCATCTCTTGTATGCAGATGACATTGTTCTCTTCGCAAATGGTAGCAAAGCTTCAGTAAGAGCCATTGCCAGAACGTTGGAGATATATGAAACATGGTCGGGCCAGAAGGTGAATAAAGATAAGTCCTCTATCATTTTTTCAAAACATATCACAGCTGCTAGAAAAAGATTATTGCTACGGATTACAAGTTTCTCCGAGGGATCCCTCCCGTTTAAGTATTTGGGTGCTCCAATCATTGGTGGTAGACTAAAATCGGTGCACTTGGACGAAGTAGTTGGAAAGATTAGGGACAGAATCGATGGTTGGAAGGCAAGACTCCTTTNTTGAACATAAATTCATCCTCAGTACTGATAAGAAACTCGAGGATGACAAGTTTTGTTGGGTGTGTATGCAATTAATCTCGGGCTCAATATTTTACACTTGTAGTTGGAATTGCAACATATTCATCCATGATACATGCCGTAATCTACCCAAAAAGAAGCAACATTTACTTCACAAACACCCGCTCACTCTGATCTACTCGTTGGCAAACAAATACAGGGTCTTCATTTGTAGCGCTTGTAATCATCTTCGCCATGGCTTCCAGTACAGGTGTGATGAGTGTGACTACTTTCTTGACATTCATTGCTCTTCGATTCCCAACATCATAAAACATGAAGGTCATCAACACTCCCTTCGCCTTGCTATAAGGCCTTCTGATGAAAAATGCAATGGTTGCGATAGCGCGAATAATACCAACGGCAAATTCGTATGCATTAGACCTGAATGCGATTTTGCCTTGGGTTTTGAATGTGCAATGCTTCCGGAAGTAGTTAAGTATGAATATGACAGACATCATCTCAAACTTAGTTATAGTGTAGAAGACGATTCTGGAGAATATTATTGTTTTATTTGCGAGAAAGAAAGAAAGCCAAAGCAATGGTTTTATTATTGTGGGGAATGCGATTTTGCCGCTCATACCCACTGCATTCTCGGAAAGTTTCCATACATTAAATATGGATTGACTTTTGTATTCAATCGTCACCAACATCCCCTCACTTTTGTTCAGAAGACGCAGTTCTCCCCTCCGTGTGACATTTGCAATGAACCTTTTGAAGGTATGGGAATAGAATGTAAGCAGTGCGAGCTTACCGTTCACTGGTATAAGAGGTGTGTGGAAAAGATTGATGAAGTGAGTACTATTAATTAGGTAGTGATATTATTTGTAAAATGGAGAGTGGCTAGCAAGCAATATTATATCCTCAATGTATTTTATAAACTCATTGAAGTTTGGTTTATCTATTTTGCAGGTGCCAAAATCAGTTTTAGTAACTCTTAACAGGTGTTTTGGAAACTTCTTTTGGGGGATGAAGGAAGGTAAACCAAAGAAACACTGGAGAGCCTGGGATGGGATGTGTATAACCAGGCAAGAAGGTGGGGTAGGAATTCGTAACATTGCTGAAACTCAGAAAGCACTACACATGAAATTCGCTTGGAAAATGCTAACGGAGAATTCCCAGTGGTCCCAATTCTTTAAAGCAAAATATGTGAAGTCAAATCACATATCTCTAGTCAACCCGACAAAAGGCACAAGATTTTGGAAAATGGTTATTAGAAGTATGACAGATATTATCGAACACTCAAAATGGAAAGTAAAAAATGGGGAATTGTCCTTCTGGTATGATAAGTGGCTGGGCGAGGATACTCTTGGGAAGCTTCTTCCTATTAACGGTTCCCATAGTTTTCAAGTTAAGGATTGTTTCTTGGAATCGGGTTGTGATTTAGGCATGCTTAATAACCTGGTGGGTTCGGCAAAAGCAGAGGAAATAGCAAAGCTGTTGCATAAAAGAAAGGAAGGAGAGGACATTCTGGTGTGGACTGCCAATGAGGATGGAAAATTTTCTACGCGTAGTGCCTGGGAGTGTATACGTGTGAAATCCCCAAAACAATCATGGGCTGCCTGGATTTGGCATGCAAGTCTTCCGAAAAATATTGTGACAACCATGTGGAAGGGTATGAACAGTGCTCTAAGTGTGGATGACAAAATTCGAAAAGTTGGAATCCCAGTGGTGTCACGGTGCAACTGTTGTGTCCAAGGGTATTATGAGGATCAAAGTCATGTGTTGGCAACAGGGGAAGTAGCTCAGATCATCTGGTCAAGATGTGCGGCGTTTGCAGGAATGAATCATGTACCAACAAGGAGCTGGAGGGACACAGTCGAAGCCTGGTTTACTAAGGCAACAAAATCGTCCACTATGGGGCAGCTTATTGGTATTATTCCTTCCATTCTAACGTGGAAACTCTGGACCAGGCGATGCAAAGTGCGGATGGAAGATGTGGTGGAATCGACTGAGGAGGTTTGGCGTAGCTTGAAGTACTGGATTGCCAAAATTGCTGGAAAGCTTAAGTCCAAAAAATCTTTGTCAAGCCGAGATATTCAGATGCTTGAAGACATGAAAATTCCTTTTGACCCGACAACAAGGAAGATTGTTCAGGTAGTTAGATGGCTGAGACCGCAACAAGGGTGGTTTAAACTAAATATAGACGGAAGCTCCCGAGGGAATCCAGGTCAATCGGGGGCTGGTGGTGTGATTCGAAATGATCAAGGAAAATTGGTGATGGCCTTTTCGGAGCCTCTGGGTAAAGGTACAAGCAATTACGCAGAATGCATGGCACTTCTTCATGGGGTACGCTCTTTAAAGAACTTTTGCATCACAATGGTTGAAATAGAAATGGACTCGTTGGTGGTAGTAAATTGGCTAAAATCTTCATTTTGTGGAGTGTGGTATCTTGAGGAATATTGGGATGAGATTCAAGCTACCCTACGGCAGATTCAATTCACTTTCCATCATATTTTCAGACAAGGCAATGCACCTGCAGATTTTCTTGCTCAAATGGGTTCCAAAGGATGCTCGTATAGATTTTCCTCCTCAAATGACATGCCGCATCTTCTCAAAGGCCTGCTGCGAACAGACTGTTTGGGTCTCCCCTATATGAGATAGGATGTTGTGCTTTGATAGAATGTTGTTTTATTGATAAAATGTTTGTTTCTTTCAGGATAGGATGTTGTTTTTCTTGTTCTTGATAGGTTGTTGTTTTCTTGAGAGAACATTGTAAGCAGGGTGTTACCTCCACCATATAGTGAGGTTTTTAAATAAAGGCCTAGAGGCGCTGCCTCTCGTTTTATAAAAAAAAAAAAATAATAATAATAATAATAATAATAATAATAATCTAGACGTGTGGGGTGGGGGAAGAAAAGTATTCTATATTTTTCTCATGATAGATGGAAATTTTTTTAAGGTCAATTAGCTTGCTAATAACTAGTTTTTCATATTATTGCAAAAGTTCCAGTACCCTCAACCAGTGACCACTAGCAAATGACTACATATAGCCTACATTATTTATCTCTGTCTTCTACCTTGAAATTTTGTTTTGTTAAACGGTGATAATTATTAATGTTAATTAATAAGAAGGTGATTTTAACTCATAATATATATACACAAATTTCTTTGCCATATATCTCCTACTGCCTAGTGACAACACACAAGACAGGAACAACATGATCATTAGAGTAATCCAACATTACAAACTTTATAAAAATTAATGGTCAAATTTGCAGATATACTAGTTCATAATTCAGATTGTCGACATGTCCAAATTAAATGTGCACAGGCACTACAGCACTTCCAATTCTGAATAAAATATTTTGCCACCTAGAAACCCAGATTATGCCTCAATGGCAATGTCAAATAATTTGATTACAAGTTTACAACCACCAAGGGGAACCTGGTTCAAAAGAATAAACCCACAATCATGTTCCATTTATCGCAAAATCATCACATCAGTTTTATTCTCACAAGTCTAAGGCTACGTTTGGAACCACAACTCATCCCAACTCATCTCAACTCATCTCAACTCATCTCAACTCATCATTACACCTTTGTCAAATTCCAATACAAAATATAATAAATAATTCAACTTTTTCAAATCCCAAAACAACTTTAATATTAAAAAATAATATTCTAACAATATTTTATCATCTCAACTCAACTCAACTCAACTCAACTCACTTCAACATCCAAACTCACCCTAAGTCTACAATGGAAAGATCATATTTACTTGTCAAAATCATCACATCACAAAATCAGAACCATCATCACAAAACCAATGGAAAGATCATACGACGCAAAAACCCATATTTACCTGAAAAAATTATCAAGTTAAATAAGTTAGCCAACCAACCATAAGGAACTTTGTAATCACTGTCAGTTCAACAAGTAGGGAAAATTCAAGGAATTTTTAATCGACCTCATCCAAAATATTCTTCAAAATTATCTCTACATGAAAAATAATTATGTTAAACATATAATTGATTGAAAGGACTATATGAAAATATTTTT
Organism: Pterocarya stenoptera; assembly: GCA_003123785.1. NCBI lineage: Eukaryota > Viridiplantae > Streptophyta > Magnoliopsida > Fagales > Juglandaceae > Pterocarya > Pterocarya stenoptera. The sequence goes on along the minus strand of QEOT01009693.1, from coordinate 436,764 downwards.
CAAATATGAATCTTGCCTGTTTCTAGCTTGTAGCTTTCAACATCTTTTATTATATCTTGGGAGTCATAATTAATGGAGGGAGCCATCAACCCATTTTGTGTGCAGATAAGAGCTTTAATTGTTGTCAGGGCTAATGAGCTACGAAATGAATCTAGGACACGACCTTCAATGCTAAATGCCAACTCAGAAGTATCAGTAGATATGGGAATAACTAACACATCTCGAGTTATATTGGCAAGGATCGGATATTTTTTTGAGTTCACCTTCCACAACATTAGATTATCAAAGTTGGGTGTCAATCATTCAATGCTTTCCATGAAATACATATCCAATTTTGATTTAGACTCTACCAAACTTTTTTATGCTCGATATTGGTGATAAAAACTCAAGAGATCATCCTCATCATCATAAGAAGTGTTACTTTAGGTCTCACTAATACTTATTGACCCCTATTTCAACCTAGATTGGATTTTGAATATTGTTTATACATCTGCTCAATCATCTTCCTTAACCTTGTAACAAGTTCAGATGCTCGCTCATGGCCAAGAATATTTGTAAACCAAAACTCCAAAACTTCCAACTTGGAGCGCGGATCAAGTGTAGATGCTATAAACAACATTTTGTTCAATTTCTCAAAATCCCCCCCAATACTTGTCATATTTCAACAACATACTCTCCGACATAGTTTTCAACATATCACTCTCGCTCATAGAAATGTTGTTCAAATGGTTATAACTTGTAGCTAGTTCTTTAATGAACAAATTTTAAGTTTCATAAACTGGGCCTAAAACCCGTAAAGTCATATCATAAAAAATCTTCAAAAATAAAACAAAAACCTTAACGGTTTTCCAATAACGTAAAGTTGGTATTCGTTGTCCAACCTCAAGTACATATGGACCAAATTCATTGTCTTCATCTTGAAGCACCTAAAACACCACATAATACTTCATAGCGGCACTCAACATTAGATATGTTGAGTTCCGTCTAGTTGGAACATCAAGACAAAGAAGCCCACCGCCAAAATATTTTGTCTCTCCGAGCATGACTTGAACTTATTAAGTCTTGTAGGGGAAGACTTCACATATTTCACTGCATTTTGAATCTTCACGATTGATTCATCAATTTCTTTCAATCCATCTTAGACATAAGATTCAAAATATGTGCACAACATCTTATATGCATATGATCATTGTCAACTACGATATAGTAACTACGTTTGTCAATTTTCCTTAAATAATTGATGGACATAGTATAAGAGGATGCAGTGTCAACTGTGATTGTAAATATCTTCTTTATACCACATCCAAGTACGGATGACTCAATCTTTGTTCCTATCGATATCCCTTTATGATCAGGAACTTTCATAAAGGTTATAATTCTCTTATGCAAGATCCAATTATCATCAATAAAATGAGCTGTTATGCACATATAGTTAAGATTTTGAATTGACATCCACATGTCAATAGTGATGCAAATCTTATAATCAGATACCATGAACATGTTCTTTAACTTTTATCTTTCTAACATATACATCTTCATACAATTTTGCATAACAGTAATGCGAGAGGAGAGTGGAAATCTAGGTTCAACTACAGCCACAAAATCTTTAAAACCTTATATTTCTACAAATCTAAACGGTAGCTCATCCACAATTATCATTTTAGCTACCACTGACAGTATTTTCTGTTCATTTTACTTGGCAAGTCCAATACTAGGGACTGGTAGTTGTACCATCCACCACATTCTTCTTCCTAGCCCCGATCGTTTTTGATTGGGAGTTATCCCTTCCAACCTAAATAGTAATAAAGGCTTTACATGTATGATTATGGTATTTCAATGATGAAGTGCCTTGCTTTTTTGGATGACATAAGAAAACCTTACCACAATAATCGCATGTGGCTTTGGGCTCATTGGGATCCTCAACGTCATCAATCCTAGTAAAGTGTTGCCATACATTTGATCTGTCCCATTTTCTTGTGATAAGAGAGCGAACTTGAGGATTAGTTGTAGGCATAGAGCTATCAAAGGTTGGAGGTAGAGTGCATAGCAACACTACGTTCTATAAGGTTCAACTGTGATGTGAGATAAAGCAAGAGCATAAGATTGTATTTTTTCTGGGCTATTAAATTATGATAACAACACCAAATAATACCAGTTTAAAGCAAGAGTAGTAGAAGGCTAAAGCTTGTGTTTTAGTACTGCCTTTAGTTAATATTGTCAATTCTTCAATTTGTAACAAATGAATGTATAATTGAGAACAATAAAAAACATCTTCGATTTCAAATTGTCAATAAATGATAAGCTTCCTAATGCCTTTTTCGAAGAAGTTTAGGCTATAGCAGCTCATACATTTTCCAACAGAAATTCTCCTCCTGAATATCATTTAATTGTTTTTTTCTTTGGACAAGGAATAACTAACTTGACCAACCAAAACACCTTAGCACAAAATACTCCAGTATTTCTCTTTTAATTCAAACCATTATATATAGTACTTTCCAACTATCTACATAAATCAACAATTCTATCTGCTTGCCCAGGGGAAAAAATCATTTGTGCTGTAGAACTAGCTAATTGCATCTCATCTCACTTTTCAGTTTTATATATTTTTTACCAACCAGATGTTTGACTTCAACAACCCCTCTCCAATGAGCAATTCCAAACAATATAAAGACGTGCAGTTCTTGAATCAAATCCAGACAGGATGGACTACTTTGGTCAAGGTTCAACATGTAATCTTCCGGAGAGGTGGAGAAACTGTAATACTAACATGTTAGTGCAGATAAATAAACTGTGGGAAGTAAGTAATGCAGTGAACTTTTTTATGTAAGAATGTATTTCCAGAAGAGAAAATGTTTCTAAATTACAGAATGGAAAGGCAAGTAATGTATTTAATTTTTTTTTTATATAAGAATGTATTTACAGAAGAATGTTTTTTCTAAATTACAGAATAAGAAGTCTAGAAACTTAAACAATAAAGGAATGCTAATACATCAGGCAGAGATATCAAATCTGTCTTCCTTAATGGTTTTCAAGTTGAAATAATCTCAACACATTCCCTCTGTGGTCTCGTATCACCTAGACCTATAGACACTATAGAATCCTTAAGAAACAACTGCTAATACGATTTAGCACTTTGTTTTACGCAATAGTTCCTCCGTGCCATATGAGCACTGCAAACCAAGACTAGTACTAGTACTAGTGCTGTTAGGCACCTTAGTTTCCACCAATGGAAGGACAAATTGATATATAATACATGTTGGTTTAATGTTAGTTTCCACGAATGAAAGCTTTATGTGCTTTAAGTTCACAAAATGGTCATGCTTTGAGGCATAACATCAACGATTTTTTTTCCCAATTCTCTCCCCCCCCCCCCCCCCCCCCCGGGCGCCATTTCAATATATCTGAAAAAGACTAATAGACTATTATAGTTATCCTAGAACTGAGGCTGTCAGTTGTGTCGAGTTGGATTGTGTCATATATGAAGGAGTTCTAACACATTTCATAGAATTAAATGAGTGATGGTCTTCATTAAATTTGTATCAAATTTTCAAAGTTGTAACAACAATTATCAATTTTGAATCTGGGATGTGAAATGAGAAATGATTTAGTCGTGTTGATCGCTATAGTGGAGTTGTAGGGCTAATGATTGATGAGAATATTAATGGCCCCATGTGTGTTCTATTTAAGCCCTGAAGAGCTGATTCTCGGAAGTGGATGGGTCCCTAATCAATGTATTCAAATGGCACCAACAAATCCTGTGAATACTGGGAACTACTTTTCCATAGAAACAAACATAACTCAGAAGAAACACCTCACAAACCCAAACCCTAACAACATTGATGAATAATTTCAAAAAACCGTACAAACCCAAACCCAAACCCTAACAAGTCAGATAATCCTCACCTGTGAGAGTGAAGATGCAATTGAGAGAGGCTGAGAGCGACAGGGGTTGGAACTGTGAGAGTCGAGATTCTAAGAGAGCGACGAAGACACTGAGTCGGGACATGGGAGTACTTGGGACTTTTTGATGACTTGGGACTTGGGAGACGATACATGAGCAGAGAATCGAAGAATGAAGATGAAATTCAAACAAAATTGCAAAACGGTGCCGTTGTGCAACAAGATATGGTCAATTTTTGAGTATCGGGTAATTACCCGGTACCAAACTGTTTCTAACGGAATTAATGTGGAAACAAAAATCACTTACCCGTTCTCATTCCAGGGCGGTTAAATCAGGTCGGGTCGGGTACAAAGCTAAACGATCAGCCCTACATTTACAGAGAGATATATAGTTTACAAACACCAACTAATTAGGGCATACACATGACAAATATTCTCAAACCAAACACATAACTAATTAGACATTTGACTTGGTCACTCGTACAAAAGCACATATGGGAAAACTTGTAGAATACATGCATAAAGGTCAGCCTAATAACACTTTCTAACTTTAAACGTTGAAGGCAACATGAAGACCCAAATCTCCTTTTAGGCAGCCATTTTGGATACTGCCCACGCGCGAAATGGAGGGTTACAAAGATTGGTTGATAGACTAACTGGCATTACATAAGCACCTATTAATAGTTAGAGGCGATGAAAGATTGGAGAAAAGATGGTTTAAAAGAGTTGGAAGGATTTGGAGAGAGATGGAGAGAAGGCAACAAAGACTTGGAGGAAGATGCTGGATGATTGGCAGTTAGAGTATGAGCACTCTAGAGAGAGCATTAAATCCATTGTAACTACGGTTGTCAAGGATTTCTAGCAGGGAATCCTCTTTACCATAGAAACAAAGTATGTTTCCAAATTTCTCTCACTTTCAGACCTCTCCAAAGAAATAACCTTAGCAAAAACAACTTCAAATATGTAGACATCACTTTTCTGTTAGATGGTGGTATGAAAATACTCTGGGTCCAAGTAGCCAAACGCTCCTTGTACCAAAGTAGTTAATTGAGTCTGATCAAGAGGTACAAGTCTTCATGCTCCAAAGTCTGATACTTTTTTCTGTGTGGTTGCCATCCAAAAGTATATTTGCAATTTTTACATCTTTGTGTATAATTGGCATAGAATTAAGCTTCATAGTGTAGTATGCAAGGGCTGTTGCAATTTCTGTTGCTATCTTTAGATGCTTGTCCCATGAGAGTAAGGATGACAGACTTTTATCATGAATATGAGCAGAAAGTCATTTGTGATGAAATCATAGACTATTAATGGCACTTCAGTGTCTAGGAAACAACCTAATAACTTAACAACATTCCTTTGGTTGATTTGAGTATGCACAATCGATCACTTCATTTATGAATTGTTGAATCTGGCTCTGATCACCAATTTTGGACTTTTTAATTGCAACCACTTTGTTATCAAGCAATACTTCTTTGTAAACAGTTCCATAGCCTCCTTGACCAAGGATTCTACTCTTGTCGTAATTGTTAGTTGCCTTTCCTAGTTCTTCAAAATGAAGATTTTTGCTATCCCACAAATCCCGCGTAACTTTGGAGTCGTTTCTGTAACATTAGGCCACCATTTTGTTAGAACCACTTCTCTTTGAGTATAATGAGCTTTCTTTTTAGTAGTCCCCAATATACCGAAGAACTTCCTCATGCGATGAGTACTAGGAAACTTATGCCGATACCTGCATAAATTCAATTAAACAACTTGTGTTTTTTTCCAATTAAATAGTTTTGTATTTTCAATCCCATTATCTTTGTCACCAATTACATATAATATGATATTTTAATTATTTTCACCTATATATTTGAACACTCGCAATAAAAAAAATGATAGTACCATCTTGATAAGCATTAATGTTGAGTAAGCTGTAAGGCCAACTTAAAGAAGTTTTGTGTTATTTAATATCCATGTAGTTTGATTCTACATTATGCAAATCAGCATACCTATTGTAAATACTGTCAAGTTGATTTTACTTTTTAGTCCTTACTAAATACTTCAGTTACTCTGTTTAGTTATTTCTGTTCTAGTCTTTTACTACCAGTTAGTTAGACTCAATTGTATATAAATAAAAGGGTAAGTCGATGTATTTTCTCATGCTGAATAATAACAGAACTAATTTCTTCATTTTTTCTTATCTTCTTGATTGAAGTTGTATCATGGTATCAGAAGTAATAACCTAGGGTTTTGCTTCGAAAACCTTTTTTCAAGATTTGAATTTCCGCTGCAAGAATGGGAGATTCTTCTTTCTCTGTTTCGTCAAGAGTGCAAGAGGATTCCAGTCCGTATCATCTCCAAAATGGAGATTCTCCTGGATCAATCTTGGTCTCCAATCTTCTCATAGGAGACAATTATAACAGTTGGTCTCGATCAATGGAAATGGCTTTGAAGGCCAAGAACAAAATCGGTTTCATCAATAGTACAATCACTCAACTAGTTGAAACAAATCCTTCATATGCCAAATGGGATAGATGTAATAGCATGGTGTTATCATGGATTCTTAATTCCGTGGTCAGGGATATTGGAGAAACCATTGTATATGCCAAGACTGCCAAGGATATGTGGGATGAGTTGAAGCATCAATTCTCACAAGGCAATGGACCAAGGATTTTTCAGTTGCAAAAACAGCTTTCTTCTTTGTCTCAAGATCAAACGTCGGTGAGTGTTTATTATCAAAAGTTCAAGTGCTTATGCGATGAACTCATGAACTAAAATCAGATGCCTTGTTGTACATGTGAGGCATCTAAAAATTGTACTTGTGGGGATGCTCGTTTGTTTGTAGAGTATCAACAACGTCAACATGTAATCATGTTTCTTATAGGGTTAAATGAAGAATTTGCTCATGTTAGGGGTCAGATTTTACTATTGGAACCCTTACCATCAATTACTAAAGCTTACTCTTTAGTCATTCATCAAGAAGAGAAACAAAGAGAAGTTGGCTCTATGGGAAGAGTAGGATTTGAATCTAATGTAGCTTTCATGAACAAAAGAGTTGAAGGTTTGAAGGTTAATTTTGGAAGACAGCAGTACAGAAAAACCTGTTGTGCACTTACTGTGGAATGACCAATCACACAGTGTACAAGTGTTATAAATTACATGGATATCCTCCAAGTTACAAACAAAAAGGGAAGGTTTCATCGGCAAATCAAGTAATGGTCCAACCATCGAGTACACTTTTTGATCAAAATTGCATGTCTTTCTCTCAAGAAGAGTATCAGCAACTATTGACATTAATTCGACCACAATCAACTGAGTTACCCCAAAACTTTCATCAGCCAGCTAATGTACTGTCAACATCAATCTGCCTTCCTTCTCAGGTAAAACAGGTTGTCATTCAACGTTTTCATCCATGAAAAATGAAAGTTTAACATCATTCTCTAGCACTTGGATCATAGATATAGGTGCTACAGACCATATTATACATTCTATAAATCTTTTCATCACAATTACTCGAGTTCTCAATACATTTGTCAAATTATCAAATGGAGAAAATGTTACAGTAACACATCTTGGTATTGTCAATTTATCAGAAGGTTTAGTTTTGAAAGATGTTTTATGTGTTCATAGTTTTGCATATAATCTTCTTTCAGTAACTAAACTTACATTTGATCAGAAATGTTGCTTTATTTTTTTGCCTGAGATTTGCTATTACAGGGCCTTACCCCATGGAAGATGATTGATTGGGAAGGGTAGAAAGGAAGCTGGTCTTTAACTTCTGCAACAACCATCAGTCAATACAACTGCTACTTCCATATTTTCACCTAGTGTAAATTCTGCTTATCATTTGTGGCACAATAGACTAGGTCATCCCTCATCCTCGAGGTTATTGTTCCTTTCCAAGTCAATCCCAAATTTCACTTTCAATAAATCTGTACATGAACATCATTGTACAATCTGCCCATTGGCAATGCAAAAATGATTATCATTTCCAGTTCATTCTTATAAATCTAGTTCAATTTTTCATTTAATCCATTGTGATATGTGGGGTCCATTTTCAGTACCTACTCATGATGGTTTCAAGATTTTTTTTGACAATTGTTGATGATCATTCTAGATCAACTTGGGTTTACTTAATGAAATCTAAATCTGAAGTTAAACATATTCTTGTAGCATTTTACAACCTGGTTCATACATAGTTTCAACAGAAAATAAGAGCAGATAATGGTTTAGAATTTCAAATGAAAGAGTTCTTTCATTCCAAAGGAATTATACACCAAACTTCTTATGTTGAGACTCGTCAACAAAATTCAATAGTTGAGATGAAACATTAACATCTTTTGAATGTGGCAAGAGCATTAAGATTTCAATCAAATGTTCCATTAAATTTTTGGGGAGAATGTGTTTTAATAGCAACCCATATTATTAATCATATACCATCCCATATTCTTGAAAATAAATCACAACAACAGATTCTTTATGGTGATACTCTTTTTTATAATCATTTTAAAGTGTTTGGTTGCCCATGTTATGCTTCTTCCTTAAGCAATAACAGGTCAAAATTTTCTCCTAGAGCTAGAAAGTATGTATTTGTTGACTATCCTTTTGGAACAAAAGGATACAAGTTGTATGATCTGAACTCTCATAATGTTTTTGTTTCCCGAGATGTAGTTTTTCATGAGCATCTTTTTCCTTTTCAGACTATAGATTCTTCCCAACAGGCTTGCATGCCATCTGAGTTGGTATTACCTATTTCCATTTCAGACCATATATCACAATCATCGACCATTTTAGATGACTTGTCAAATAATTCCAATACTATCTCAGATTCTATTACATCCATACCAGAATCCTCACCTTCTTCAAACCAAATTCCAGATATTCCTCCATTACAAGAAACAAGTCATTTTCCTCATCTTAGAAGGTCTACTAGACAACGCAAAGCTCCTGACTATTTGCAAAATTATCATTGCAATTTAGCCTCTTCAGCAGCTTCTACCTCTACCACATCATATCTTGGCTCATCTGATATAACTTCAGGTAACAATTACAGCATTTCTGATTTTTTATCATATGAGCATTTGTCTCCTTTTCATAAAGCTTTTAGCATCTCTATTTCATCTAAAAAAGATCATGACTTCTACCACCAAGCTGTTAAGCATTCTCATTGGAGAGATGGTATGTCCATTGAATTAGCTGCCTTAGAATCAAATGATACCTGGACTCTCACTGAACCTCCACAAGATAAAAATCCTATCGGTTGTAAGTGGGTATATAAAACTAAGTTTAATGCTGATGGCTCAATTGAGAGATATAAGGCAAGACTAGTTGCCAAGGGTTATACTCAAAGGGAAGGGCTTGACTATTTAGAAACTTTTTCCCCAGTTGCAAAAATGGTGACAGTAAGGTGTTTCTTATCCCTGGCAGCAATTCATAGTTGGCATTTAGTGCATTTGGATGTGAATAATGCATTCCTTTATGGTGATTTGGATGAAATAGTTTACATGAGAGTTCCACCTGGGTATCTTAGAAAGGGGGACACTCGAGTTTGCAAGCTGCAAAAATCCTTATATGGATTAAAACAAGCTTCTAGGCAGTGGAACTCAAAGTTCACTGCAGCCTTGGTTGAGTTGGGTTTTGTCCAATCTAAATTTGACTATTCATTGTTTAAAAAGAAAACAGATGATTATTTTGTGGGTCTTTTAGTGTATGTGGACGATATCCTACTGGCCAGTAGTGATCTCTCTGTTGTTCAGAATATCAAGCAGTCTTTGAGTACCTTTTTCAAGCTAAAGGATTTAGGTCCTGTTAAGTATTCCTAGGAATGGAAATAGCTCGATCCAAGAAGGGCATTTCTATATGCCAAAGGAAATATGCACTAGAATTGATAGCTGATGTTGGTATATTGGCTTCTAAGCATGTGAATTTTCCTATGGATTCTCATTGCAGACTTTCTAAGTTTGATGGAAAGTTGCTTTAAGACACAACTGCCTACAGAAGGCTTATAGGCAAGTTATTGTATCTTACTCATACCAGGCCAGATATTACCTACTTAGTTCATTATTTGAGTAAGTTTTTAGAAGCACCTCGTGTTCCTAATATGCAAGCAGCTCTTAGAATAGTTAGATATGTCAAGATGGCACCAGGTCAAGGCATTTTCCTTTCAGCTTCATCTAGTGTTCATTTGAAAGCATTTGCTGATTCGGATTGGGCAAGTTGTCCTGATACAAGAAGGTCTATCTCTGGCTATTGTGTTTTCCTTGGTGATTCATTAGTTTCTTGGAAATCCAAGAAGCAAACCACTGTCTCCAGATCTTCTGCAGAGCCTGGATGTAGATCTATGGCATATGCAGTTTGTGAATTAACTTGGTTAAAGTCATTGCTCATTGATTTTCATCAATCTCATTCTAAACCTTCCTTATTATTTTGTGACAACCAAGCTGCACTTCATATTACAGCTAATCCCGTTTATCATGAGAGAACAAAACACATTGAATTAGATTGTCATCTCATTAGAGAGAAAATTCAAGCTGGCTTGCTCAAAACACTACATGTCTCCTCTTCTCATCAACTTGCAAATTTGTTAACTAAGCCATTCTTTGTTATGCAAGATGAATGTTCACAACATATATCATCCATCTTGAGGGGGACTATTGTAGATACTGTCAAGTTGATTTTACTTTTTAGTCCTTACTAAATACTTCAGTTACTCTGTTTAGTTATTTCTGTTTTAGTCTTTTACTACCAGTTAGTTAGACTCAATTGTATATAAATAGAAGGGTAAGTCGATGTATTTTCTCATGTTGAATAATAACAGAATTGATTTCTTCATTCTTTCTTATCTTCTTGATTGAAATTGTATCAATACCGGAGGAGAACTTAATTAATGAAATATAAAATCTGCCTTTGTCAGAATATTCATATTTGTCTGAACATGTTTCAAATATCTTAGTCTAAACTGGTCTCAAAGTACAATATTTGCTACCAAATGATTACTGAGAAATCATATTCTTAGATATGTACTTACCTAGTACAATGATGATGATCTTATTTGAATGGTTGAAAATAAGATTGCAGCCTGTTCCGAACGGCATCCTCCAATCGCCGTCGTATCCCTTGTGACAAGTACATGCATGTGTAATTTCCATTAGTGTTGGTGCATGTTTGCATTAGCATGGCAGGGCTTCCCATGCTTGCACTCATTAATATCTTAAACACAGTGCATGTTTAATTAAAAGGGAGTTGCCTTTTCTCCTCAGAGGCATCCTGCGTCTTGAAAAAAAGGGGCTTCCCACTATACGGATGGTATAGCCATGGTTTTCGGTGTTATTGTAATGGTTGGTGTTTTTGTTTTCCGTATTGGTTTTGCTGGTTGAAAGAGGAGCTCTGTAATGGTTTTCCCCTACCATAAAGGGGCCCGGTCATTTGCAATAAATCACGGAGGTCCTCCCTCCGGTTTTGCATAAAATTAAAAAAAAAAAAAAAAAGCTAGCCAGCAATCACAAGAAATATCTAATATCCATGCAGCCTTAGCACTAATGCATGTACTAGATTAGACTAAACGATATTGTAAATATATATATAATTCAAATTTACTTCTTTCCACTCGTGAGTACTGTGAATGTTAAGAAAATAATATAAATAATACAAAATTTAATTAATGAGGTAGCAGAGATTATAAACATTGTACTTCGGCCTATTTAATTAAAGCATTCTACATGTTGGGCTCAATTAGATGATCGTTACCTTTGCAACTACGAGGTCCATCAGGGAGGTATTGGTTTCCTTGATAACCCTTGGAGCAATCGCAGCGATACCCAGGACTGTTGATGGAGTTGTAACAATAACTATGGGTTGCCTTACATGCGTAGCTTCTTATTTCTCTTAGCTTCCTCGCATGGCTTTTATCCAACTGCCCAATCAAGCACCAAGGGTACAATATCTTTATTCTCTAAACTTCAGAAATCAGGGGAGGACAAGTTGTATGCTTGTTCATCAATGTTGAAACTAATGAACAAGTAATGCAGGCAAGGTGTTTGCCAGAAGTGTGCACAGCAGAATAAATCAATACTCAAAAGAATTCTTCCATTCTCATTGTTGTTTCATGTACATCAAGGTATCTATTTATAGAGTGTCTTACATATCAGCCTTTACTATGTGTACCACTCATGTAATGACAGGTGGCTGTAGAGAATCATCATTCTGTTATAGGAGCAGATTCCAGAACGTGGTGCGCGCAGCTGTGTGAGCTGTTTTTGTGCAACGGATGGTGCAGGGGACTGAGGTGCAGAGCACTGAGGTGCAGCGGACTGAGATGCTTCATAATCAATAATAAAACCGTTTAAACGAAACTCATTTGAGGTACAGAGCTATCACTCAAGCTCCGAACCTTTAAACGAAACTCATTTGCTCCTCTCGGGATAGAAGCCTGGCAAGAGCCAATACCAGAGAAAGAAACGTTGATGGCATCGTTGCCACTACTATTACAAAAAGCTACGCATCCAGTCAAGAAGTATTTCTCTTATTCAGTATCACCACTAATATACGCCTAAACGCCACTACCGACGTCTGTGATCTTGTTCCTCTTATCTGTGATCCGAAAATTTGACAGCTTTAACAAGGCGGGAATCTGAGTGTAGTTGATAGTTACAGAGACCCAGGATGCGCTTGAAATGCATCTTGAGTAGGGATCGTTTTCACTACTACAAATCTTTTTGCTTGTGCTAGCATTATATTTTAAGGTTTTGCAAGCTGTGGCTACAGATCTGTTTGATATTCGCATTTCAACATCAAGGGATATGTCCTCAACAGATATATCAACAGATATATTCGCATTTGGAGGATTGAAAAAGTGGTTACAAGTGATGAAAAAATTTGGCTAAAGGTAACAGCCTTTGCTTGTTCCAAATGGGTAGGGGATGTCTCCAGTTCCACATTTATGAATGCATCTTGAAATTCTTGAACATATATATGAGTTCACGATGTACATGGAAATACATATTTTGGAGAAGTACACCTGTCTTGATGCGAGTATTGCGATATATGCATAGTGGATAGCATTCAATGGGGCTTGGCTCAAAACGAGGTCCCAAAAGATTGTATCTGATGCAGCCTTCTCATGAGCCCCTAGGCTGATAAAAAACTGTACAATGAAATTCTCCGTGGCATAATTAATAGTACGTATGACACTATAATCACAAACCGCATATATAAACTCTATATTTGCTAAAAGTACTACAGATCATGGAGTGAATTTTAAAACTACCGATTGAACATACAACCTCCTCAACACAATCTCCCATAATGTGCCTCCTAAAGAAACCCAGAGCAAAAGGCTTGAGATTTTATAAAACAATATGCCTTGAATATTAACATAATCATTGTTGTTAATCCTGATGACATGTAGTTCAAAGTGTTCCACAAATAAGTGATCCAACTTCATTTAGCTAAGCTCCTAAGAGTAACTATAAGTAATCACTAGAACAATTAAGAAAGTTTAACAATAGCATGCAAGTTTCTTACCAAAACATAGTTGTTTTAGACCATTAGTGTATGTCAAATAATCCACCTGGAGCGCTTTGTTAACGAGTGTTGTCTACTTCTCATAATAATTAACCCGATCCCAAATTTGCCATACATGTCTAGTATATCTGCAATGAATACACTTAAGTAGGATATTTTATAAGACATTATCCAAACATACTAGCCATCCCAAACATCAATCTCCCATATGTGTGATAAATACACTAACTAAATATACCATTACATATACAATCAATGGAAGAAGATGTGTCAAGGTCAATATTGCTTGTAGGTGAAAACACAGGAAAATACAGTGTGCCATAAAGAGGGAGGATATATATAAACATGTAAACTCCAACCAAGAATGATACAAAAGAAAATAAACAGAAGAGACATTATAAACTAAAACAAATCCAGGTATAAACTCTTACAAGTGCATGTCTTCTACTTTCCTTTCTTGCAATCAGAACTCTTAAAAAAAAAAAAAAAATTCAAGAGTGATCAGTAGCTCACCAGGAGGATATCAAGGACCATCAGTGCAGCAATAGACTAGCCCAAACCTTTTGAAATAAAAAGCTGAATCAGTAGTAGAGTTTCACAATAAGATTCCTCCCAAATCTTTGAAATAAGAAATAAAAATAAGTTAATTCTAATAAGTGCAGAGGTCATCAATTTAAAGTACCACATTGAAAAGAAATAGGTCACTTGTAATGCCCCAGTCCCACACAGGTCGGAGAGTTACTCCCTATCACTTAAACTCACAATTCAACAATATAATAATAGACTCCAACTTCCCAATATCATATAGAAATTTCGATTCAAACTAATTTCCTCAATATAACCAATTTCCCAAAATGCCAAGTCATCATAACACAATAAAATTTCTTAATAAAAATTGACAATACTCATAAAAACTTTGTATGCTTAATCCACTATACTTAAATCGTCTCACCCATTGCCTTTGATCATCAGCCGAACCATCAAAATATCTGAAAAATATTGTGGAGATAAGGGGTGAGTTATCAACAACTCAGTAAGCAGAGAACTTATATTAGCATGTAAATATGAGCATTTATAAAGTTCGGTATGCAGAACAAAACATTTACTTTCAGAATGCAGAAACAACATATTACTTTCAGAATGCATAAACAAAACTTGTTACAAAACATCAGAGCGAAACTTTCAGAAAAACTTTCTTATTCAAAAATATCCCTTGGCATATCACAGGCTGAAACCTCATCTTCATAGCATATCAGAGTATCACATCGAGACAAATACCATGTTTAACCCCCGTGGTAGGGTTATAAATCACCATTATACCCGTAGCTGAGCCATATACCATGTTTCACCCCGTGGTAGGGTTATAAACCACCATTATACCCGTGGCTGGGCCGTATACCATGTTTCACCCCCGTGGCTGGGCCGTATACCATCTTTCACCCCCGTGGTATGGTTATAAACCACCATTATACACGTGGCTGGGCCGTAACAGAATCAGAACAGAACATCATCAGAATCAGATCATATTCAGATACAGAATCAGAAGTCATGCCAAGATTTTCAGATGACACGTCATATCAAAAACAGAATACTGAACACTTTTAGAACATTTCACATATCCAAGAATAATAGACACGAAACTTTTTCATTTAATCAAGCAAAACTTTTGGGATCTTATATTTGCTCTTTTTCACAATTCAGAAATAGAATGCTAAAATCAGCTCATGTCTACACCAGTCATGACAAAAATAATTTCTCTTATATTGAATTTATGCATATGCAGAACAAACATTCGAGGTCGTTTTCATATTTCTTTTCAAAGATAAACATGCATATTTTCAAATTCGACCTCATTTCATTTCTTTTGTGCAAAGCTAGTATAAGAACCGCGATTACCTGGACTTTTTAGCCTTTCGAATATTTCCTCAACAATGCCGGGCAAATATTAATCGTCACCTATAAAATAATCGCGTAATTCTCGTAAATTTCCAATCGAATACGTATTTCGATATTTAACCTAAAATGCTAAAATTAACCTATTTTAATTCCTCAATACTTGAAATTCTCATAATCCTAAAATATCATCACTTCCCAAATTCCTCAATATCCACATAATTTCTCTGACTATTAAACTCTAAATATTTCTAAAATTGCATATTAATATTCTTACTAATTATAACTATGCCACAAAAATACATCTCTAGTTTAAAAAAAATTCTCTTAACATAATTATCACAAAATTGATCAAAAAATAGGAAAGCAACAATTTCATTTAATAAAAAAATAGACTAATTAGTATCTCTTTAAAGGGTTTAAAATAAAATCTTACACTTACTATGTACTTCTAAAATTCATTAATACTAATAATATATTTCAAATATTTATTTAATCTGTATTTAAAACAAAACTCATACAAAATGAGTTTAATATATAAAAACTAAAACATGATCAACTTATAATTACTCTATTAAAAGCATCAATATACTGACTTAGTACTATAAGTCCATACTATAAGCCCACATAAAAATGTTACTACACGTAATATAAAAACTCATGATTTCAAATCCAATAAACATAATCAACTCATTAAAATATAAATCACTTAAACATCCGAAAAAATATATCTGGAAACATCATACTAAGGGGCAAAATGGTAATAGTAAATCTCATCTATTATGTTAACCGAGAGTCCGAGACACAAAATTATTTCCTTTTTAAGTAAACTACTACAAAGACAGAGGACCAAGACGTGAGTGCGGTAGTAGCACTTACCCAAGGAAAACTAAGAGGCAGCGGCACCGTGGGGGAAAGAGGTCGCAGCGGAGTTGGGTTGCGGTGGAAGGTGGCTGTCGCGACAACGGCACACTGAGAGAAAGAGAGCGAGATGAGTGAGAGAGAGAGAACGGAGAGTGATGAGAGAGAGAGAGAGAGACACCAGAGAGATGAAACACGGTGAGAGGGATGTCGTGCGAGATACTCACCGAGGCAGCAAGAGACGGCGACAGGGTGGTTGGGGCGGCAGCAGATCATGGAGTGGTTGGACGTCAGCGTCGCTGGACCTCCCTTGCCGTGGCTAGCGGCACCGATTGGGTTGAGTGGTGCTCTGTTTTGAGATGCAAAAACAGGGTGTTGCATTGTTCATGAGCGGAGGAGTTGGGGCTTACGGGGTGGTTGGATGGTGGCATCCGTTGGAGGCTGCTGGTTCGTGCGACAGGAGGCTGAGGAAAGTGGCTGGCGGTAGCGAACGTCACAAAGTCAGTGTTGTAAATCTAGGTTTCAGCAAGAACACTAAATAAAGCAACAAAATACCAAGATTGATTCAAGAAAATATAAACAGAAAACTCAATCAAAAGAAAAACAAGAAAATGGAACGAATATACCAAGAACACAGGATTTAACGTGGTTCGATCCTTTTGGATCTACATCCACAGGGGGAACTGGCCAGAGATCATCTTATTCCAACTTCAAAACACAAGGATGTACAGGTTACAAGATTCAGGTCATCTGTATGACCTTAACTCTCTCAATCTCTCTTGATTTACAAGTTTCTCTTTGAAACCCTTTTTATCTCTCGAAGCCTCTCTTTCTCTGTCTAATTTCCAGATTTCTCTCTTCTGTGTATAGTGGCCATCGTATGCCTTTTATATGGCTGGCTCATAAGCTTTTAACCCTAGTTTAATCTGATGTAGACATGTGGCCATCTATTGGCCTTAAGATCAAAACACAAATCAGATTTGCAAGATTAAAGCAAAAGGTGCACGTGGTCACTTCTTTGACCATTAGTTACAAAGACTATTAAAATTACAACTTTGTCCTTCTAAAAGTAAATTGTTGACACATAAGTCATCAATCTCCACCTTGTCATCAATTTGACTTCAAGGTTCCCCATCTCTGGCCATTTCCCCCTTTTATTCCCTGGTTAGCCCTCCTCCATTTTGATCAAGTCTAAACAGTGCTTGATCTTTGATCTTGGCAATGGTTTGGTCATCATGTCTGCTGGGTTTTCTTCAGTTGGCACTTTCTCCACCTTGACAGTACCACCTGCAACCACATCTCTTACAAAATGAAGTCTAATATCAATGTGTTTTGATCTTTCATGAAAAACTTGATTTTTAGTGAGATATATAGTACTTTGATTATCACAGTAAACTGTGATATTACCCTCAAATAAACCTAGTTCATTTGTTATACCTCTCAACCATAAAGCCTCCTTTATAGCCTCTGTCATGGCTATATATTCAGCCTCAGTTGTAGACAAAGCTACAACTGATTGTAAATTAGATTTCAAACTCACAGCACCACCAAAGGCAGTGAATACATAACCAGTCAGAGACTTCCTAGTGTCCAAGTTTCCAGCAAAATCAGAATCTACAAACCCACTAATTTCTTGACCACTTAACACATTGCCACCAAAACTTAGCCCTAAACTTGAGGAGCCTTTTAAGTACTGAAACACCCACTTCAGTGCTTGCCAGTGGGGTTTCCCCGGATTTCCCATGAACCTACTAACTAGACTAACAGCATATGTAAGGTCTGGTCTTGTACAGACCATTGCATACATGATACTACCTACCATACTTGCATATGGTATTTTTATCATAAATTCACTTTCATCATCAGTTTTAGGGGACTGATTTACAGAAAGTTTAAAATACTGTCCAATGGGGGTACTTACAGATTTTGCTAAGTCCATGCTAAATCTTTTAAGTACCCTTTGTAGATATGTTTTTTGTGATAAGTAGAGTAATTTCCTTTTTCTATCTCTAATTATCTCCATACCTAAGATTTTCTTAGCAGGTCCAAGGTCTTTCATTTCAAAAACAGATTTTAGAATTTCTTTTACATTCTCAATATGACATTTATCTTTACAAGCAATGAGCATATCATCCACATATAATAGAAGGTAAACAGTGACATCATCAGAAACTTTAAAGTATACACAGCTATCATAATTGCATCTTTTAAAACCATTTTCAACCATATGTGTGTCAAATCTTTTATACCACTGTCTTGGGGATTGTTTTAATCCATACAAAGATTTTTTCAACAAACACACATAGTTTTTATTTGATTCATCTACAAAACCTTCAGGGGGTTGCATGTACAATGTTTCTTCTAATTCACCATGCAAAAATGCAGTTTTAACATCCAACTGTTCTAAAAACAAATCATGATAAGCTGTGTAGGCTAACAATAATCTGATAGAACTGTGTTTTACAACAGGAGAGAAGATTTCATTGAAATCTATACCTTCTCTTTGTGTAAAACCCTTTGCCACTAACCTAGCCTTGTACCTAGGTTTTTCTACCCCAGTTATACCCTCCTTTTTCTTGAATATCCATTTAGACCCTATGATTTTAACCTTGTCAGGTTTTAATACCATTTCCCAAGGCTTATTCTTATGAAAAGATTCCATTTCTTCTTGCATTGCAAGAAGCCAATTACTAGATTCTTTTCCACACATTGCTTCTTTATAAGACCTTGGTTCAGGGTCTTCAATGTCTTGTGCTACAGAGAGAGCATAGGCTGTAAAATCAGCCTGTGCAAATCTCAAAGGAGGTCTTATAACCCTTCTTGACCTATCTCTTATAAGGTTATATGAGTCAATGCTTTTCCCTTGGTCACTTTCTAAAGTAGACTTAGAATTATCTCCAGACTGTGTGGTTGCTTCTTGAGGCAGTGAGTCCAAAGACTCCACCTCAATCTGGACTTTATCTAGAGCAGTGATAGGTTGTGTCTCAACTGTGTCAAGTTGAGATCTGGCCATTTGTGACTCATTAAAAGTCACATCCCTACTTATTATACACTTTTGTTTTCCAGGTTCCTCTATCCAAAGTTTATAACCTTTAACTCTTTCAGGATACCCAACAAAAATACATTTTATTGCCCTAGGTTCCAGCTTGTCAGTTTTACTATGTGCATAAGCAACACAACCAAATACCCTCAGATTACTATAGTCTGAGGGTTTACCAGTCCATAATTCTTGGGGAGTTTTACAATTAATGGTAGTGGATGGACTCCTATTTATCAAATACACAGCAGTACTAACTGCCTCTGCCCAAAAAGTTTTTGGTAATTTAGCATTGGACAACATACACCTAACCCTCTCAAGAATTGTTCTATTCATTCTTTCAGCTAGGCCATTCTGTTGGGGTGTTTCCCTCACTGTCCTATGCCTTGCAATACCCTCCTTTTTGCAATAGTTATTAAACTCATTTGATAAGTACTCAAGTCCATTATCTGTCCTAAGTTTTTTAACCTTTCTCCCGACTTGATTTTCAACCAAGGTTTTCCATTCCTTAAACTTGTTAAAAGTGTCACTTTTCTGTTTAAGGATATAAACCCAAACCTTCCTAGAATAGTCATCAATAATGGATAGGAAATAATTTCCCCCACCATGAGAACTAACCCTTGCTGGCCCCCACAAATCAGAATGGACATAGTCCAAACTTTGTTTAGTAAGTTGTGTACTGGTTTTGAAGCTAACTCTAGTGGACTTGCCTAGTATACAATCTTCACAAAATGGAAGGTCTCCTAGGTCTTTGTCACCAAGTAACCCCTGTTTTTGGAGTTCCTTTAAGCCTTTATGGCTAACATGCCCTAGTCTTTTGTGCCAGAGTACAATATCATTGTCCAAAGGTTTCTGGACAGCAGAAGCATGTCCTATAGCAGTCTGACCTACTAGGGTATAAAGACCATTCTTTATTTCCCCTTTCATTACTATTAAGGACCCTTTAGCAACCTTTAGGACTCTTGACTCAGATTTAAAAGTGCAACCAGATTTATCAAGCATTCCAAGTGAGATTAAATTCCTCTTAAGATCAGGTATGTATCTTACATCTTTTAGTATTCTTTCCATACCATCATGCAATTTTAATCTGATTGTACCAATTCCAAGAACTTTGCAAGATTTATTATTACCAAGCATAACATGTCCACCATCAAAATCAGAGAAAGTTTCAAACCAAGATTTACAAGGACACATATGAAAAGAACATCCTGAATCTAAAATCCATTCATTACTAGATTCAGTCTCTGAGATACAAAGTACCTCAGCACTCTCATAGCCCTCAGAAGCAATAGAAACATTTCCCTCATGTTTAAACTTATCCCCCTCTCTAGTTTTCTTTTATGGACAATCTTTCTTGAAGTGTCCCTCTTTGTGACAGAGAAAACACTTCAATTGTTTTCTTTTTGATTTTGATCTGCCCTTATTATTCTTTCCTTTATAACCAGGTTTTTCAGATCTTCCCCTAGCCACTAACCCCTCTCCAGTCTGAGTTTTAGCTTCAAAATTATTCTGAAGTTCCCTTGCATGCAATATAGATTGCACCTCATCTAATGACAAACTCTCTCTGCCATACATAATTGTTTCTTTTAGGTTAGCATATGAACTATCAAGGGAACTCAATAACAGTATAGCCTGATCCTCATCCTCTATTGTGATGTCTATGTTTGCAAGATCTAGGATAATTTTGTTAAACTCATCCAAATGATCTTCAATAGACACTCCCGGGGTCATTTTAAAGGTATACAGCTTTGTCTTCTTATGAAGACGATTGGCCAGGGACTTGGTCATGTAGAGAGATTCTAACTTTGACCAAATCCCTGCAGCTGAAACTTCATTGGCTACCTCCCGTAAGACCTTATCCCCTAAAGAAAGAATCATGGCACTATGTGCCTTTTGTAATGTCTCTGGCTTAACTTTCTCATTTGTAGAGGAACTAGATTGTTCCTCTGAGGACCCCTTAGACAACTTCTTGTCTCCAAGAAGTGCATCTTGGAGACCATGCTGTACTAACAGAGCCCTCATTTTAATACGCCAGAGACCAAAATCATTTTTTCCTGTAAATTTCTCCACCTCAAACTTAGTAGAACCCATCTCGACCTAGGCTCTAGATACCACTTGTTGTAAATNGGATTTAACGTGGTTCGATCCTTTTGGATCTACATCCACAGGGGGAACTGGCCAGAGATCATCTTATTCCAACTTCAAAACACAAGGATGTACAGGTTACAAGATTCAGGTCATCTGTATGACCTTAACTCTCTCAATCTCTCTTGATTTACAAGTTTATCTTTGAAACCCTTCTTATCTCTCGAAGCCTCTCTTTCTCTGTCTAATTTCCAGATTTCTCTCTTCTGTGTACAGTGGCCATCGTATGCCTTTTATATGGCTGGCTCATAAGCTTTTAACCCTAGTTTAATCTGATGTAGACATGTGGCCATCTATTGGCCTTAAGATCAAAACACAAATCAGATTTGCAAGATTAAAGCAAAAGGTGCACGTGGTCACTTCTTTGACCATTAGTTACAAAGACTATTAAAATTACAACTTTGTCCTTCTAAAAGTAAATTGTTGACACATAAGTCATCAATCAGTTTCTCTATCCATGGGCTAAAACAAATGTGTATATATATGTGATGTGAAAACCCTAGAAAGGAAGGGAAAAACTGAAAGTTTGCAGGAATATGTGGGACGTATATAAAGACGCTTATCGTGAACCCTAGAGGGATGGAAGAGTGCATGGCGTGGAGAACGTGCATGGTGGGGAAGTTTCTAAAAAGATTTAGACGACGGTTCCAGTTTTAGAGAAAACAGGTCTCTTACTTAGGATAGGTTTGGGGGGTGAGATGAGAATTTTGTGTTTTGTTTTAAAGTTTAAAATATTATTTTTTAGTTTTGGGATTTGAAAAAATTGAATTGGTATTTGAAAAAGTTGTATTGAGATTTGAAAAAGTTGAATTGTTTATTATATTTTGTATAGAGATTTGAAAAAGGTGTAATGATGAGATGAGATGAGAATTTTGTGTTTTGTTTTGTCATCCAAACCTATCCTTAATAAATAAATAATAAAAAAGAAAAACCTCAACTCGACTGTTAGTCATAAATAATAATAATCCAAAACCGTCCAGTAATGTTTATTTATTTTTTGTTTGGCCCGGGTGTTACATCACTTACTTGCAATAATAAGGCTGCACACATTATATATATATATATATGAGGGGACATTAGAAAATTGAATAAAATTCCTGTATAGGTGTATACATTTGTTAGAGGCATATATGCACAACCAAAGTATTACTTATGCAAGTTATAGGTAAAACGATGGCCATTCTACTATGAACAAGTAGCATGTCAACAGCAAACCAAAATATGTTTTCAAGCCTCATGTAGAGTAGGGGCATCATCACCAATGCCCACACATCACCCATATATGTGGAGCAGAGCATGCTTGATTGCACAAGCAAAAGCTAGTCTCCAAAAGCAGAGCATCACCTTTCTGCTAGCAGATGAGTTTGCCTCACTTCCCCCACATACTCAGACCTATATAATATAATATTTACTCATTACATCATTGCTACCCCTTGCTGCCTAACTTATTCATAGATACATACAAGCATACATACATACAGTAAATTTATCTTTAAGCAATAAGCTATTGAAAAAATAGCTAGAAACTAAACTCTTCTTACTTCCATGCTGCATGTTCTTCTTGGTGTCAAATTCCATAGCACGTGCATATGCAGAAGGATCTTTGGTACCTTGATCCCAGTTCTAACTAGCGTTTATCATAGTGGTACTAAACTCAATATCATTCGCCACTAAAGTCCACCCAATCCTATTCTCAAACTACCTTGATCACATTATATACTGTCACATAAACTACCATTTCCAACACCTTGATGTACCTATATCCTTAGAATCGACAAAACATCATTTCCTAAGTTTGCACCATCTATAATCCTTAAATTTGATAAGAATCGTTTCCTAAAATTTGCCAACCCTATAACCTCAAACCCGATAATAAGCATTTTTTGAACTACGCACTTTCCATAACTTCATAAAAGTATAATCATTTTGGAGAGTCTACATAATTAATACCTTCAAATCTCATAGAGAAATTCGCTTCTTGTAAATCTACATATCAATAACTTAAATTTGATTAAAACTGTTGTTTTAATGGTTTCAAACAAATTAACTTCAAAATTGATAAAGCTTGCATACCAAGTCTGCAAAATTGAAAACTCAAATCTTATTATAAATCAGTTCTTAAAGTCTGCAATTCTAAAACCTTAAATAATATAAGAATAATTTTTTGAAGTCTGCAAGATCGATGACCTAAGAATAACAATCGTCTCTTAAAGCTTGTAGATTCTAAAACCCCAAATGTTATCAAATTGATTCTCACAGTCGGAAAAATCTAGAATCTCCAATTTAATTAACTCCTCAAATGCTTGTTGAACCTACCACCTCAATTCCATAAACTTGTTTGATAAATTCTATAGAATCTCAAACCTTAGATCTCTTGCGCATTTAGAAGTTGATACCTTCATCAGGTCATGACTTCAGTCTTTGTTCCGATGAATTCGACTAGACTACGTCGTTTCCCCTTCAAGCTTTGATAATTCAAAGACAAGCCTAAATGCTAGAAGTTCAAGCCTACTATACGAAAGGTTCATGCCTATCATACTAAAATTTTCAGCCAACTTTGCTAAAAAACTCCTAGTCTAAACACAAATCTTCAAGCCAATCTTAGTAAGATTAAAGCCTAGAATTCTGGTAGTGTACGTAAGTGACTTATGGATTTACCCAAAGCCTTAGAAGCTCTTATACCACCTGTGTCACCCTCGACCCCCATGTGTGATTTGATAGGAGTCGCAACACCGAGGTAATGGCCACTGGGTCACGCACCCCAACGCAGAGCGCAAGTGTGTGCAGACATGCAATATGTGTACAGTCATAAACGGGGAGTGCAAGTGTGTGCGGGAAATAATAAGGCAATCCAAAAACTAAGTACCAGAAAATTTAAATACAACCCAACAAAGAAGTCTTCCATAAGGTTATTAGAGTCGTCCAACTGAAGAAAATAAAATAAGAATCTAATCAAGTACTACGGGGATAAACCCCAGGTTATCATTCCTCAGGTGGGGTCAGTCCTCCATGCTCATATCCATCCTCTACATCAAAGTCTAAGATTCCGTGAAAGGGAACCGTAGATGGGAACACCACAATGAGATTTCGCAATCTCAGCAAGTAAATCCACAGATCAACCACCAAAAAATATAAACAATGGAAACAAACAACCACACGCACACGACAAGCATAAAAAGATATTCCAAAATTTACTTTTCCTTTCCCTTTACCAAAAAATTTTATAGATAACCCACTCACACCAAAATCCTCTTTTATACACATAAAATATTCATTTTGTTATGGTATTCACCATGGTCTCCCCTAGAGACCATCCACACATGCTGGCTCCCTTCTTCACACCATGGGAAACGATCGTGCTTGTGACTTCGTAACGAGCGATGCCCAGCTTCACGCCCGGCACATATGTTACTTGACATCCTCTAACCTGCACCAGTAGAGTGACCACGAAGCCGGAACGAGAGTGTTACCATATCGTCAGAGCCCGTTGATGCTCGGTGACAATCTAGGGGACGTCACTCAGTTTTACATGCTCCCGAGTGACCAGAGGAGCTCCACCTAGATAGTGCCCCATCTCAGCTTAGGGTCATGATACACACACCCACAAAATCCCATTAGCCTTTTGATACCAAAATTACAGTTTCTAAATTTTACAGCACATACATAAAGCAGAGCACATTTAATACGATAAAGATAAATAATGACAATTTAAAATGCAGATGCGTGAACAGATAGTTATTGGATAATATGACAATAAATACATCAACCAATGGCAGAAGAACACACATGATTCCCAAAGCTTCACCCCGCCATTAGCCAACAATTCCAACACCAACTACTATATTATATCCCAACGCTCAACAGGGCCCCCGACCACTTTTCATTCACAACTAGACTCCAACAACATTCAGATAATAGCTTATTTCACGTTAGTATTTCAAAGGCCAATCCGGGAATTTACTTACAACATGAAAGGGCTAATGTCTGGATGATCAAGTGCGCTGATATGGTGGCATCAGGATGCGACGGAGTATGGCAGTGGCTGTGGTGGCGCACGGTGACAGAGGCGGATCTGGAGCAAAATAAGGGGAATCTACAACTGGGAGGGCTACAAGGTGACAGATCCGATGTAACAGAGGGTGGAGGAAGGGGATTTCATGAGAGAGGGTGGTGGTGCACAGCGGACCAGAACCCAAAATTAGGTTTTGTCTTTTTCCTTTTGGAAAATACTACTTAGCTACCTCAATGTTACCACTCAAAATTACCGTTCGAGCATTTTATTTATTTATTTATTTCATTTAATAATTAAGGAAGTGACTATTAGAGAAATTATATTTTTTTAATTTTTTCTTAGTGATTAAAGATGTAAAAAAATACTTAAAAAAGTAAAAATTTGAAATACACTAGGGGCACGCACAGCGTAAGAGCTGGGCCGCCCCTAGCATTATCCAAAAGCTATGGGGCCGACATACCAAAGCTATAGATTTTTTCAAAGTAAAAAACAAATACTTGTCTTCGGTAGAAATTATGCCAGAAATTATCAATATTGTTAATTAATTTTAAAATAAAAAAAACAGGTGACATAATTAATTTTAGTTTGAACTGTTAAATCTAAATTAAGAGTCGACCTAATTTTAATTTCTTAGTTCTAGTCATCTAATAAGCTAGGGTACATATGTTTAGGGATGAATCCGTGAACAAGTAAAGCCAGTGCTCCTTGACGTTTCTAAATGAAAACCACGTGGGAAAAGGGCAAAAAAATAATAGAAAATGGAAACACGCGTCGGAAATGCAAATTATTTTGACCCCACAGGTCTGCAAAATAAACTAAAAAGAGAAAGCTAAGAGCATTAGTATTGTATTATGCAAATGTAAATGTAAAATTTACATAATATGACATGATTTTGCATTTAGCTATTCTACTCAAAACTTATTCTCACATTGGATTATCCATCTATTAGTCAAAATAATAATAAAATATTATAAATTTAATAATTTTTTTTTTCAATTTTTTTTGTTCGCTTAATTTTTTTTTTCCAAATTAAGAGCTATATGTAAATATTAATATTATACAATATGAACTTGGAAAAAGATGTGGATATAGGTCCTGGAGTGCAGCAAATACATTTTAAATATTTAATACAACACCATTGAAAAAAACACATGTCTATTACATTTTTCACCTCAAGAAAACACCATTGAGAAAAATACAAGTCATCACTAATGTTCAACACATTTCAGCCCATCACAAAAATATGCACACCTCCAAAAGTCAGCCCATCACTAATGTTACTATCCATCACAAAAAATAAAGACAATATAGAATCACAAAGTTGCTGCCTAGCCACATGTATTTCCATCACATGTGGTTGGAAGATCACTAAAATCAGACAAAGTATACGTTAAATATATACTACTGTTAGTTACAACGTTGAAATGGGCTAGACAAATACTTACATAGCTCCAAAAGGTGTGGATGGGTCCTCGGATGGTGATGTGATTGCAGACTTACTAATTAAACTATCGAAAATTTCATCTTGAAAACGTTAGAAATAAACTTGTTGCTTTGGTTTCATCCCATCAAGATCTAATTTCATTATTTTAGCTTCAAACTTCTTCTTCTGAAGTGCAAGATATTCATCTCTATTCTGCTCTTGCCTGGAGGTCTCTCAAGGTTACATCTATGTTGTCATCCAAAATATCATCTCCGTCTGGAGTTAAGCAAACAATGGCCGAACGTCTTCTAGGTGGTTTCCTCCTCGTTGACAATATTGACTGATGTTGTTGCTATTTTGGTTGGTGTCTCAATAGCAACCAACAATGCTCCATGGTAAAAGTTGCCTTCTCAGTTTCTTTGTATATTATTTTTGCCTCCTCAATCTTAAATGAACATAGTGATAAAGTTAGAAAGTAAATAAGCCCAAGCATATAAAAAAAAAAAAAACTAAAGGAAAAACAAAATTAATACCTTATCGACCTCTATGGTACCACTCGGATGCAAAGACTCTACTTGTGCTACAACAACACAAAACTTGTTTGTGCATTTTTGGATCAAATGCCATCAATTGGTCATTGAAGCAATCAAACATTCAGGATTATTTGGTTTCTTATACTCATGATAGTATTCATAAATTCTTTCCCACATTTGTGTGGATTTTTGGTCAGTCTCCTGAATAGCATCAATGCTAATGTTTAGCCAAGTTGAAACAAGGAGATTATCCTCCTTTGTGGTGAAAGACACACTTCGTTGAGATTTTTTAGTAGGTGGCATTCATTCACCTTCAGCTTGTGATGGTTGGACCACCACATTATCATGTATGCTATTGAAGGGGGTGCTGCCTTCCCTTTGTCCACCACTTTGCAAGAGAGTGGTATATGAAGAAGGGATCTGCATCAAATAAGGGCTCCATCCTTGAATAATTTAAAGTTCATCATAAAACTTTCATATAAATTTTAAACAACACCAAAATAATTAAATGAGGCAGCACACAATGAAATAAGTGTTCAACAAGTCATTAAATGAGGCAGCAACTTTTCTCATAGCACTTTGATATTAAACTTTGATATTATATTTTCATGCAATGACCAAGCTGCTAGATGTGCAATGACCAAACAGGGCTACAGGTAGTAGCTTTCTCGAGAATGTTAGTGTAGAAGTTAAAAAACATGGTTTGGCTGCTTTATCTTGAATGATTTTATTCTCAGCTAATTTTTTGTTCTTCTTTCTCAAGCCAATTCAACCTACAACTACCTACAATGAATTCGAGTTCTAAAATTACCTAATTTTTTAGACTCTAGTTATAAATGAAGATCATATCAAAGTCCCTATTAAGAAAAGGATGGGTGGATGGTTGAGTGTTCAACTGGCAAAGCCTAGCTCTTATTGCTGAATACAAACCTAGCTAGAAAGGCTAGAATCAAACCTTAATTACATAAAACAGACAAGGATTAATTCAAAGAATTAAAGCTGTTAACTACATCTTTGGAAAGCTTATATATATATATATATAGGAGTGTAGGGGTGATGAAACATTGACTTGATCTTTCAAATGGGGGCATGTTGTCTCCTAGACAATGATAGAAAAGAGTGTAGGGGTGACAAAACATTGACTTGATCTTTGATGAATTTGTTTCTCTAATAAAATTAAAAAAAAAAATCTGAAAATTCTCTTTTTAGTCACTACTCTCTGGGAGGTCTTTCCTTCTTTCTTTCCAACGTGAAAATTACATCAATTTTTTGGACTTTTGAGACATTTGTTAAAAGAACGAGGAGCAGAAGACCATCAGATACAGATGGGGAAATCTTAAGCAGTAGAAATGAGAAAGGAAACCTAGCAAAAAGGAATAATACCGCGGGAGAATGTGCTTGTACTGTTCGATCTTTTGCCTCTGGTCAGTGATCGTAGAGGCGCTTGCGAAGGCACTCTCCATTGAAGTTCGACTTCTCTTCCCACATTTTGTAATCTTAAACACTACCAACAAAATAGATCGAGAGAGAGAGAGAGAGAGAGAGATGGAGAAGGAGTGAAGGAGTGAAAGGGAAGGTGGTGCTGCGATGGATTGGTGGTATAGAGAAATGGAGAAATGGAAGGAAGAAAGGAACGAGTAGGGGTGTAAAACTTAACCAAACCGGAAAAGCGGCCCGGACCGGCCCAAACCGATGGAACGTTTTGGACCGGTTCTCTTATTTCCAAAATCGGCCGGTATCGGCCCGGTTCTGGTTCTATACTTTTTAGGACCAGACCGGACTGGTTCACTATATTATACATTTTAAATTAATTTTTTTAATATTATATATAATAATTTTTATATATAATATATATAATAATATAAATTATAATTATATATAAGATAATGTTATTATAATTTATAATAGAAAATTTTAATCTTAAACATGAAAATTTATTTGAGCATATGCTTTAGACATAAAATATATATATTAATAACATTTTATGGCCTAATAAATTCTCAACAAATTCCTTTTGATAAATACATAATATATTAGTAATACTAATATATATTAGTATATTAATTACATTTTATGCTCTAATACTAATACTATTAAAACTGGAAAACCGGATTGAACCAGATCGGACCGGAACCGGTAAAATCGGAGGTATCGGTTTAGGAGGGTAATTGGTACATAATTGGTTTTCAAAAATACAAAACCGGTGCATACCGATTTGGTCCTAAATTTTTTTCAAAACCGGACTGGTTACACCCCTAGGAACGAGGGAGAAGAAATGGAGGGAAAATACCACGGGAGGAAGAAAGGGAAAATGCGTTTGGGAGAGGGAGTATCGAAGGAGGGAGAAAATATTTTTTAATCAATTTAGTCTAGTTACAGTGACCACCAAATATAACCATCAATCCCAAATTATTATAGCTAAAAGTCATATCTTTTGAAGTTGCATAATCCAATGCAGACTATTTTGGAGTCTATTAGCCAAACTTCTCATTGGATTTACATTTGCATAATCCAATGAGGATGCTCTAAGATCCGACAAAATATGATCTCTTATTCAAAAGAAAAGTAGGAGGGACGAAAGCAATGCTTTTAACTTTGGATAAGCAAAAGATTCCCCAATCCCATCATTGTGGTATATAAAGTAGTGCATTGTTAAAGTCACAGACAAAGTTTACAAAAGTCCTAAAGTCACAAATCCATTTGATTCTTGGGATAAAATAGAATTATTTTATTATAAAAGTAATTTTACAATCTGGCGTACCACATAAAATTACGTTAATTTTTTAATTTATTTTTATGAAATTTATTTGTAGCTAAAGTATTTTTCTATAAAGTAAATATCCTATGCATGCAGCAAGCACCAAGAAGGTGGAACCAATTTAAGCAATTAAGGTGGAGCCAATACATTTATGCTCCAATTGAATGTTTTACGCTTTATGTATCAAATTATTAAAACTGGAAAAATAGCCTTTAATTATGAAAAAGGGACATATATATAGTACTCATATCGAATTTCAACCGTTAAGATCAATTAAAAAATATGAGTTCATGTACAATGCTGACGGTCAAATAATCTAAACGAGATATTTACATTATACGTTTTTTTTTTTTATAGTTCCAAAATAATGTATCAGTATTAATAATTTAGAGTACGATCGAAGCGTAAAGCTTTTACTACTATATATTTAAAATATACAAAATAAATATTTTCCTTGTGTGCCAGCAAAAGAGAGAGAAAAAAAAAGATAGAAACAGGGAAAAGGAAACGCATGCAGCAATTAAAGAGAAGCATTGGGGGGTGCTACTTGGTAAGTTCTGAAACCTTCTCTCTCTAGGAAAAAAACCCTCTCCCTTCTCTTTAAATCCTTCCAAAACTCCAGATCAAACGAAAGGGGGTGGGAGCTTCGGCTCCTCCCCCTTCCCCTCTGTCCATTTTATTTCCGTGTAGTATTTTTTTTATTTTGTTTTTGTGTTTTTCAGGCCTAAATAAGGGAGGATCGTCGTTCGAGTCTTTCCAGCCGTCGCCTTTCTACACGCGCCCCACCAGTATGACGCCCAGCCGCCGATCTTCAAGACCACCAAATCCGGCGTCCATTGGAGTGGAGCGTAGCCCACACTCGCGGGATAAAGTTTCGGATCTCGTCGGTGCGTGGCCATCACGTGCCACCGAGGAGCCCTCTACTGACGCCACGCTCGGTTTCTGTGGAACCTCTAACTCCGGGACTTCCAAGTTTCACCGTCGGCTTTCCTCCCAGAGTGAACAGTGTCCTGCACGCGCCACTGCCGACTCATTGTGTACTGTTCATCCATTTTTATTTTTTTGTTTCTTTGTTATTTCCATTTCAGTGTTCTGTAGTTGTTTGTTCTTCTGTTTTTGTTATTTTTTGTTGACCCGAGTAAGGTGTTGAGCCTTTGGATCGAACGTAATCTAGGCTAAGAGCTGTTAGAGAGTGGTTGGCGATGCTACGACTGGTGGTCGTACGGCCGGGCTGTTGTGGTCCGTGCGTGAGCTTGGTGCTCGTTCCGTCAAGGCTCGAGATGCCGATGCTTGTGGTGGGTGTGACTTCCGGGGTCTCGCCAGTGCTTGTCGTCCTGTAGTTGTTACTGTGTTTATTTGTAGTTTTTTGTTATTTTAGTTATTAATAAAATAGAAATAGGCTATTGGATTTGGTGTCCATAGTAGTGTCCAGTACTCATCCTCCATGGGAGGACAGAGGGGGCCTTTAAGTTCCATTTTATAGAGTGTTTTTTCTGTTAGGAGAGAGTTTGTTTAGAAGTTTAGGCAATGTTCGCCACAAAAAAATTTATGTGTGGGGAAGCCCCAGAGCTGATGCCTAGTTTGGCTTATAGTCTGGATTTTTCATGTATTGATAAGTCACAGTTGTAATTTCGGTTCATTAATGAAATGAGTCTGTTTCCATAAAAAAAAATACGAAAACAATAAAACATGAGGTTTGCAAAAGTTGCAAAACAAAAAAGAAAAGTCAAGCAATTGATTAGACAAAAGGATGTCTTATCCAAAGATAAAAGTGGCCAAAAAAATGAATGCCATCATGGGAATTATTTATGACTAGGAAAGCAAAAGATTCCTACGAACAACAAGAATTTAAGAGCTCAGTCATGGAATGACTCCTAAAAGAAGTCTTTTATTTTTGTAAGTCTCCCACTAGCACTATGGTTATTAAGGTTTTTAAAATTTTATCGAAATCTTAAGAGTTCAACTACGAAAGTATATAGATCATGTAATCATGGTCATTAGCCAATGATATATCCAACTGATATATATTACAAGAAAACTGCTTATTTGTGACCAGTTATTTCTAACGAAAATGATTATTTCCTGTAAAAATGAGTCTGTTTTTATCGCAAATAGTCATGATCGTCACAAAAGTCATGAAAAAGGAAAAAATCTTTTATCAATGACTAAAAATCTCTCTTCCTGACCAATCCTCAAAAAAGCTCAACTGGGTCTTGATATCTTCTAAGTTGGTCAGTTTCACATGTTAGAAGAGAAGGTAACAAAGCTGCTTATACGCTTGCTAGGGATGCTTTGTTAAATTCCATTTCTTCTGTTGATGTGGGTAAGGTTCCCACTTGTATTCTTGACCTTTATTGATTTATGATTAATTGAAATGTTTTCATTTAAAAAAAAAAATCTCTCTTCCTGGCCCACGCATGTTGAGTACGAAGAGATATAGCTATCCTTGTTGGACTAAAAATATTAAATAAGAAATGGTGTCTATTAAAAATAAATAATTATTCAAGTGAAAAACGAATGAATATGAGTAATATTCAAAAGTATGTAAAAGGAAATTAGGTTATAATTTGGAGATGTCGTGCAAGACATGGCGATGTAATATATATTATATACCCCACCTCTTGCGGTACGCTTAGATCAGTCATAAAGTTTGGGAAATTATCACTTATCCTAAAAGTTTAAGCTGATGAGAAGATATAGATTTTATTATTTATTTTATATCTTAACACTTCCCCTCGCGTGTGGGCCAGATCTCCCTCAATTGTGACGCCCCGACTCCCACGTAAGAAAACGCAGGAATCATGACGTCGTGATGATGACAATACGGGTCACACACCCCAACGATAAGTGCTCAAGTGTGTGCAACATGCAAGAAGTGCACAACAAAATTCGACTAAGTACCAGAAATTTAACTACAGATATCCAAAATAAATTGCCTTTAAAAGGTTATACAGTTATCCAATATAAATATAATACAAACCAAATACATAACCAAAAAGTGGGAGACAAATCCCAATGCATGAGCAAGTGATCCCAAATCACTTCTCCGGTGGAGCCGAATCCTCAGACTCTTCGTCCTCATCTGCATCAAAATCTACGGTATCATAAAACAGTACTGCAGGTAAGTAATAATCTAAACAACCCACGAGATAAAAATGCATTAATGCGACCAACAATTATGCATACATATGATGAAATATACATTAGACCGAAAATATCATTTTTCTCGAAAATGAATATTTTCCAACACGCCAAAATCCTATTTTGGCCCAAAAATAATAATCCGTCATTTTCTCAGGAAATGATTTACACAAAATCCTTTTATCCAACACACTCAATTTTCCTAGAAAATAGCCCAATATTCCATTTTAACCATATGCACCATGATCTCCCCTAGGGACCATCCGCACACCCTGTCTCCCTTAGTCACCCAACAGGTAACGACCGTACGAGTGATTTCGTAACGAGCGATGCCCCACCAGTAAGAGGGGGCCAAGCATCCTCTAGCCCCCACCAGTAAGAGGGGCCACGGAGTCGGCACGAGAGCATTACCATCCCATCCGATCCCGTTGTTGCCCAGCGACAACCCAGGAGATGTCACTCAGTATAATTTGCTCCCGAGTGACCAGAGGAGCTCCACCGAGATAACGCCCCATCTCGGCTTGGGGTCGTAATACACACACACCCAAAAACCATTTCGCACATGAAAACCCAATTTCAAATATACACATGAACATGTATGCAGTCATGCGAAAATTCAGTTTTCATTTACAAACATGAACATGCGTGCAAATGCATTGTATATGACACAACACAAATACTCAATAGCCAACAAAACCCAGCATAACCCACTCACACAACAACTTCATCCACCAATTCAACCGACCCATATACTCCTCGGACTCCAAGTCTGGCACAACCAACCAAATTGCAGTAAATATGTTAGAGCAAAAATACATTTAAATCTCAAAATTTCTTTAGGAAAATACTTACAGCACTATAATATACTTTTCGAATGATTACAGAGGTGCTAGAAGTGGCGGCACTGCAACCAAACAGTGCAAAATGGACAAGGGCCGTGGGTCTCAAAAACCTAATTTTTGAACGGGGACAAACTAAGACTAGGGATGGCTTAAAGGTGTTGGTGAGGCTAATGGTGGTGGTCGTTGGCCGTGGGTGGCGGCATGGGCGGCGGTTGAAGACCAAAATACTCAAATCAGAATTAGTGATGGATGGGCTTCACCGGTCGTGGATCGGGGCTGAGGCTGAGTGGGTTAGGAAAAAAGAGGAAAAAGAAAAATGAAGGGAAAGAAATGAGATCCAGTCTCGAAACTGATCCAACGACAATAATTTCAAAATAACAATTTAAATACAGTGACTAAATGAAAATAAAATAATTAAATCCAACAATAAACTAATATAAAATAAATAGCAATTTAAATAATTAATAATAATTAATAACAATAAAACACATTGAGTTAACAGTTAAAAATCTTAAAATAATACCACGTAAATCATCTGAAATTTTAAACAAGAAAGCCCATAATCTAAAGAAATGCAATAATTACTTAATCAAAATACAAGTAAATATGGGATATCGCATCAATGGGTGGCCCAACATGTGGAATATTTAATTAAATGAGATGGAGTGTAGAGTCAGGATTCGAATTCAGGACGTCTGCTCTGATACCATGTGAAATCACTACTTGTCCCAAAAATTTAAGTTAATGGGAAGAAATAGATATTATTATTTATTTTATATCTTAACAAAATCTAACAATAAGCTTTAAAATAATATAATTAGGGGTTTTCTGTTCTTAGCTTGACTTTTTCAAATTAATGCTTGATTATGGTCGAAAAAATGAGTAAATATATCGTGTTAAAAAGTAAACAACGAGATCACCTTTTTTATTCATCATTATATATATATAAAATATATCGCCAATTCATTTACCCAACATAATTAATATATTTACTGATTTTGTTTACTAAATATAAGCCAAATTAAAAATTCACTATAAGAAAAATTGGCTTTTGTGGCCATTTGTTTGCGGCGAAAATACTATATGTGACTAATTTTAGCTGTAAATAGTCATTTCGCTGGAATTAACTGGCCACAAATAAGTAATTTTGTTGTAGTGATTAACAGAGACGTAATTAGTCTCAATCGGTCGTGATACTTGTGGGCAAAAATTATTTATGACTATAAGTTTTGTGATATGGTTGGGTGATTCATCACAAAAGCATTGGATTTTTTTTTTTACATAGACCCACCAATAGAGTATTATGCATTTGATTACAAATTTTCCTATCAAAATTTTGGAATTTTTAAAAGAAGCTAAAATTGCATTCGAAACAATTCAAAAATATATTTGGGAAAAGATCATAAAATTATGCAGGACCATAAAATTCTTTTTACTGAAATTATTATTATTTTTCTTACTTTTGTAATTGGGGTTTTAATGAATATCATGTTTCTAAACTGAGAGTACTAATGAAGAGATGGTTTTGTTTTTTAGTACTTCAACAAAGCATACAGACTTAACTAAGCGCGCAATTGCTCACTCTCGTGATTTGTGTTGTGATTAGCTTTTTTTCCTTGAATGCTTTTCCTTAATTCTCAATTCATTCAGTTCCACTGCCACCTCTTGAATGCTCTCACATGTGTGCATTCAATGATGCAAGCCCCGATTAGTGGCCGAACTTTCATCTTGATTTTCCGACCACCACTGGCTGCCAATGGCCATAAGGCCACTGTAGAAAGCTTTCTTAAACGTATACTTCATTTCTATGGTGACTTTTGGCCACTTTCATTGTGTTTGAGGTGTTAGGGAATGAAAGTCGCAGAAATTCTCCTCTCTAGGTTTCCGTAGTAGAGGTGGCGATACTGTCTCTCTGAGTGCAGTTGTTTCCTAAAGGTGTGTGTGGGACGTTTAGTGGGTAGTAAAATTGGTAGAGTTATGGAGGTGGATCTTGATGAGGGAGAGATTGCTTGGGGGGAGTATATGCGTGTTCGTGTTGCTGTCGATGTGCAGAATCCTTTGTTGCGAGGTACAAAAATTAACATTGGCACTAGTAAAACGTTTTGGGTGCGGTTTTCTTATGAACGGCTGCAAAACTTTTGTTATCAATGCGGTTGTTTGGGGCATGCTGAAAAGTCTTGTTCTTTACAACCCCCGTTGGATGGTGTTCTTTCTTATGGTGCTTGGATGAGAGCTTTTAGTCACGGGGATCGTGGTAATTCTATCAAACCAATGAAGTCTTCCCAGCAGAAATCTGGTCCAGGGAGGAGTCCTTCTCCGGAGTCGTCAACTAGGGTGGAAGCGGCGGTTGGAGGCTCAGGCGGGGTTTCAGGAGACGTTATCTTTGGAACCGATATTGGTAATCAAATTCCATCAGTTACGGATGTGGATATCATGGCCCCGTTGTTTAAGGGAAAGCAGAAGGCGACTAATAAGGCGTACGTTACTGAGAAAATGGAAGTTCAATCTCAGGTATCTGAGAGTCAAGTCTGCCAAGTAACGGATTGTGATGATAAGAAGGAGCTAGAGGTTGTGCCTGATTTGGGGCTAGGCCCATTCTTATTTCTAGTAGGCAATCCCACAATTGGGCCTGTGGTCATAACGGATAGCATACAGGAGGAAAGGCCCATCTCTAATTCTGGTATATTGTCTGAGTCTCAGGTTTATCCAAGGCCTGATGGCATTTCATCTAAACGATGGAAGAGGGTGTCGGTGAACAGAACTGTTGATTCTCAGCCGATTTCATCTCGTGTTCAGGGGATTGTGCGAAAGAGGAAAGTAGGTGCTGAGAAGGTTGATCCAGCGGTATCTAATGGTGGTACTTCAAAGAAACGGGCTATGGTCTCGCCTACTGCGGGTGAGGATGCAGAGGAGTCAGCAGATTTATCGGTGGCGGCTGGGGCTCAGTGCCGCCGCTCACCATGAAACTGATGAGTTGGAATGCCCGTGGGCTTGGGAACCCACGGGGCATTCGTACCCTCTGTGATTTGATCAAGAGGGAAGATCCTGATGTTTTGTTTTTGCAGGAGACTCGACTCACTGTACGTGAATTTGATCTCTGTAAGTACAAGCTTGGTTTTAGTAATTGTTTACCTATTAGTTCTTGTGGTCGTAAGGGAGGTTTGGCTCTGCTATGGGGTTGGGAAGTTGATTTGTCTATCATGTCTTATTCTAATTCGCATATAGATGCTGTTATAAAAAATGAAAGGCACACTTGGTTTTTCACTAGGATATATGGCAATCCGGATGTGGCGCAGAGGGGTAGAACTTGGGATCTGATAAGGCATTTGTGCCGTGATAATGGGAGTCCGTGGCTGTTATTGGGGGATTTTAATGAAATTTTGTTTCCACACGAAAAGCTTGGGGGAAGGCCACGTCCTGAGAGGCAATTTCAGTCTTTTAGGGAGGTTGTTGATGTATGTGGTTTGAGAGATTTGGGTTTTAATGGTTTTCCATTTACTTGGTGTAATCGTAGAGAAGG
Organism: Pterocarya stenoptera; assembly: GCA_003123785.1. Taxonomy (NCBI): domain Eukaryota; kingdom Viridiplantae; phylum Streptophyta; class Magnoliopsida; order Fagales; family Juglandaceae; genus Pterocarya; species Pterocarya stenoptera. Next base: position 399,195 of record QEOT01009693.1, on the reverse strand, counting down.
GAGTCAGTGTGTGAGCGAGAGGCTAGATCGTGGTTTAGCAAGTTCTTCATGGAGGCAGTTATTCCCAAATGCCTGTGTCACTCATGGATTAGTAGCATATTCAGATCATGTGCCTATTTGGGTGGATATGGAGGGTAGTGCAGTTGTTTCCAGACCTAAAAAACTTTTTAAGTTTGAAGCTATGTGGGTGGGAGAGGAGGACTGTGAGGCCATTATTCGAGAAAGTTGGGATAACTGTTCTTTACAGGCCAGCCCAAGTGAAGTGCAGACTCTGATCAAAACATGTGGGAATAGGTTGTCTATCTGGAATAGGCAATCTTTTGGTCATGTTCAACAGAAACTTCAGAAAGCAAAGTTACATTTGGCAAGGGTTCATGAAAGGGGTTATGTGGGGGTAAGTGTGGAAGAAAATGTTTTAGCAAGAAGTGAAGTGCAGAAATGGCTAGAGAGAGATGAGATTATGTGGCGCCAAAGATCGAAAGCTTTATGGCTTAAGGAGGGTGACCAAAATTCTCAGTATTTTCATATGAAGGCATCACAAAGGAGAAGGAAGAATAAACTGTTGAGAATTCAGGATGATAGTGGGCTTTGGCAGGGGTCGGAAGTGAGAGACAGGATTTTTCTTGACTTTTTTTCCACTCTTTTCTCTTCTTCCAATCCGAGTGGTTCTTTAGATTTCTTGGAGCCTTTAGCTGGTTGTGTGACAGATCAGATGAATGAGTAGCTGAATATGGTTTTTTCTACAGATGAAGTGAAGGGTGCTCTAAAACAAATGAAGCCTGAGACAGCCCCTGGTCCTGATGGTATGCCCCCTGTCTTTTTTCAGAAATATTGGCATGTGGTGGGGGATTCAGTCACTTCTGCAGTTTTGAGTGCTCTTAATTCAGGTTCTTTTCCAGCTGCCTTAAATCACACTTTTATTTCTCTAATTCCTAAGAAACAAGTTCCTGCTACTGTTAGTGATTATAGGCCCATTAGTCTATGTAATGTGGTCTATAAGATTATTGCTAAAGTTTTAGCAAATAGACTTAAAGCTGTTTTGCCTTTTATCATTGGGGAGAGTCAGAGTGCATTTGTTCCTGGACGGTTGATTTCGGATAATGTGTTGATTGCTTATGAACTTGTGCATTTTCTTAAGAGGAAAAAGAAAGGTAAAAAGGGTTTTATGTCTATTAAACTCGATATGAGTAAGGCGTATGACCGTGTGGAATGGGGCTTTCTACAATCTGTTATGGAAGTTATGGGTTTTGCTCCTCATTTTGTTTCTTTGAAAATGTTCTGTGTTCGCTCAGTTTCTTTTTCTATTTTGATCGATGGTGAGCCAAAAGGGCCTATTTATCCGTCTAGGGGTTTACGACAAGGGGATCCTTTGTCTCCCTATCTGTTTTTACTTTGTACTGAAGGATTGATCACTTTGTTGAAGGATGCCGGGCTGCGGGGGGGGATTTCTGGGTTGAAAATTTGTAGGGGTGCGCCTAATATTAATCACTTGTTTTTCGCGGATGATTGTGTTGTTTTTTGTAAAGCTGAGACTGGGGAAAATAGAAGAGTGCAAGCTGTTTTGGATTTCTTTGAATCTGTTTCGGGTCAGAAAATTAATAACGAAAAAACAGCTATGGTTTTTAGCAGCAATGTTAAGAGAGAGGTTCAAATAGAGATCAAACAGCTGTGGGGGAATAGTGAGATCCAGCAGTATGAGAAGTATTTAGGTCTCCCCACTATGGTGGGAAGGTCACAACAAAGGGCTTTCTATTCTATTAAGCAAAGAGTGTGGCAAAAACTCCAATGTTGGAAGGAAAAATTGCTCTCTCAAGGGGGGAAAGAAGTTCTTTTGAAAGCTGTTGCTCAGTCTATTCCAACTTTTGCGATGAGTTGTTTTTTGCTACCTTCTTCCTTGTGTGCTGATTTAGAGGGTTTGATGGCAAAATTTTGGTGGGGTCAAAAGGGTGTGGAAAGGAAAATTCATTGGTTGAGTTGGGCAAAAATGTGTGAGACTAAAGCTGGTGGGGGAATGGGTTTCAAAGAGTTGAGACCTTTTAACTTAGCTTTATTATCTAAGCAAGGGTGGCGTTTGTTGAAGAATGAGGGTTCCTTAGTTTCCCGTTTATTGAAGGCTAGATATTTCCCTAATACTTCTTTTGACTTGGCTGGTTTAGGTAACTGCCCTTCTTACACTTGGCGGGGCATTTGGGAAGCGAGAAAATGGGTGCTTGGAGGAAGTAGATGGCGAATTGGAGATGGGAGCACTGTAAAAATTTGGTCTGACCAGTGGATTCCAGGCCATGGTTCTTTAATTTCTGAAGGTTTTTATGGTCCTGCTGAAGATCAAGAGGAGGTTGTGACTTCTCTCATGGATGTAGATGCAAGAAGTTGGAATGTGCACAAACTTAGATCTCTCTTCAATCCAAATGTGGTGTCCGATATTCTCAAGATTGTTATCTGTCCTTCTGCTAGTGCAGATATTCGACTTTGGGCTCACGAGAGAAATGGTAATTTTAGTGTTAAGAGCTGCTACAGATTTATTAAAGTTGTTTGCTGAGTCTTCTACAGCTAGTTCTTTGCATGTGCTTTGGAAGCAACTATGGAGGATGAGAGTGCCTAGTAAGATTAAAATCTTCGCTTGGCGTGCTTGTAAAGATGGGCTTCCCACAAAACAAAACTTAGTGCTCAAACATGTCCTTTCGGATTCTGCTTGCAGTTTTTGTGGTTTCTTATGTGAAGACCTTAACCATGCTTTGATTACTTGTGATAACTTATTGTGTTTGTGGAATGAGTTTCTGCCTGGTTTACATTTTGATCCCTCTCTGAAATTCTCTGAGCTAGCTCTGTTTATATGTCAGGGAGGTCAAAGTGATAAATTAGTTTTGTTTTTTACTTTAGCTTGGAGTTTTTGGTATAGACGTAATCTCATTTTTCATGATCAGGTTCTTTTGAGTCCAAGGAAGGCTGCTGATAATGCTTTGAGTTTGATCAAAAATTTTGCTAACATCCGAGGGCTGTCCAGGGTTCAAGCTAAACAACATTTCTGCTGGAAAGCTCCTCCACCTGGATTGCTGAAACTTAATGTGGATGGAGCAGTGTTTAGTGAGCTGTGCAAATCTGGCGTGGGCTGTATCTTGCGGGATGAATATGGTAAAGTCCTTATGGCTGCTTCGCAGATTGAAAGTGATGTGGAGAATCCAGAGGCTATTGAGTTGAAAGCTGTGTTTCGGGGTCTTCAATTGTGTATTAGCATGGGCATCTCTAGAATTATTGTGGAATCTGATTGTTTGTTGATGGTGGAGGCTTTAGAGCAAAATGCTATGGTTGATTCTCTATTAGGATTGTTATACAGGGAGATTAAGTCTCTTACATCTTGTTTTGTGGAATGTAAGTTTGTCTATGTTCCTAGAGAAGGAAATAGGGTAGCTCATATTTTAGCTCGGTATGCCAAAAATGTGGTTGATATTGCTATGTGGTGGGATTGTATTCCGGACTTTATTTCTCAAGTCATTTGGCTTGATAAATGTCTGTAATCTCCTTTTATTAATGGAAGTTATGTTGTTTATCAAAAAAAAAAATGATGCAAGCCCCAATCGCCCATCTTGGGGTTGTTAGGAAATATGTTTTGAGAAAATTAAGAATTTTTTACAAATGTCTTTTTTTATATTTTTAACGAAGACTAATGGAAAAATTAACATGTTCTTTTTTTTGTGCTTAATCATCTTTGGATAAAAAGAGGATTTTTTTCTTGAAGTACAAATTATTTTGCCACCAATTAGCATGTACTAATATTTAAGTTACATTAATTAATCGACCCATAATTCACAAATAAAAACTTAGAACACACGATGAAAGGACCCTCAAAGCACACACCTAATTGAGCAGTACTGGACTTGCTCACTCGTACGTACAAAAGCTCCCAATAATACAAAGCAGACCATGAGAGAAAAATGGTTACATACAAAACGATCTATATGGAGATAACTTAAACGTCACTGCATGCAAAGAGACCGAAATCTACCATCATCCGTTGACTTGGTGGAACATGCTTCCTGATTGTGGCTTAAAGAAAAAATGGATTATCTGCCATCATCTGTTGGTGTTAGTGCTTGATTTCCCATGCTATCAATAGTACTTGTGGAAGAATAGCCAGTTCTAACAATGATGCTTGAAGAGTGTGTACTGGATGGATGAAGAAAATACTCACTCTCGTTATATGTGTTGTGATTAGCTTTTTTTCCTTGAATGCTTTTCCTTAATTCTCAGTCCATCCAGTTCCACTGCCACTTCTTTCATAGTAGGCCTATCGTCTCCTTTAACACTAAGGCTTCTTTTTGCAACATTAGCAACTTTTTTTAGTTCCTCAGCATTACTCCCATTGTAGATGTGATCATCAAGAATTTCCATTAGGCGATCCTCTTCTACCATAGAAACAAAATATGTTACCAAATTTCTCTCACTTTCAGGCCTAGCGGAAGAAATTACTTTCTTACTTGTCAATAATTCTGCTAAAACAACACCAAAACTATAGACATCACTTTTTTCTGTCAAATGACTAGTACAAAAGTATTCTCGATCCAAATACCCAAATGTTCCTTGCACCAATGTAGTTAATTGTGTCTGATCCAGAGGAACAAGTCTTGAAGCTCCAAAGTCTGATACTTTTGCTGTGTGGTTACCATCTAAAAGTATATTTGCAGTTTTCACATCTCTATGTATAATTGGCATAGAAGCTTCACAATGTAAATATGCAAGGGCTCCTGCAGCTTCTACAGCTATCTTCAGATGCTTGTCCCATGAGAGTAAGGATGACCGACTTTTATCATGAATATGGTCAAAAAGTGTCCCATTTGTGATGAACTCATAGACTAGTAAGGGAACTTCTGTTTCCAAAGAACAACCTAACAATTTGACAACATTTCGGTGGTTGATTTGAGTAAGCACAACTACCTCGTTTATGAATTGCTCTATCTGACTTTGATCATCAATTTTGGACTTTTTAATAGCAACCACTTTGTTATCTGTCAACACTCCTTTGTAAACAGTTCCATAACCTCCTTGACCGAGGATATTACTTTTGTTATAATTGTCGGTTGCCTTTTTAAGTTCTTCTGCACTGTAGATTTTTGTTGTATCCATAGATCCTGTGTGACGTTGGAGTCCTTGTTGTAACATTAAGCCCCCATTGTGCTGAAACCATTTCTCTTTGAGTTTAATGAGTTTTCTTTTCTTGAGTCCCCAATATACCCAAGAGGTTCCCACAAGGAGCACTAAGAGGCTTATGCTGACACCTGTATTTGCATATTCAAAGTTATAAAATGCACTTCGGCCAATTAGTTAGAAAGTTTAGCATCTCTATCGAGAAGGTTACGAACCTAATATGTATTATATTAAGATGAGTCAACCAAGATTTGAAATACATGAATGTTTGTCAAGCAAATGATCTACGTACTGGGGAAGTATATAATTAGTGATTCCTTAATATTCTAGTTTTCAAAGTAGAAATCAGTGAGCTTGGGAAATAAAATTCTTATAAATGTACGTACATACGTACCCAATGCAATGCTGATGATCTTATTATTAGATTGGCCAACTATAGGCCTGCAATCTGTTCCGTCTATCCTCCCATCGCCTTCGTATCCCTTGGGACAAGTACAACTGTAATTTCCATCAGTGTTGATGCATGTTGCAGTGGCATTGCAAGCTGGTTTCCAATGGCCCATCTTGCACTCATCAATATCTGAAACACAGTAAACATATATAGTCGGCCATCACAAGAAATTTCCAAGTTTCCTTACAAACTTAAAAAAAATAAAATTATGAGGATGTAATTAAGACCACTTGAAATGTGTTGTATCAAAAAATATGACTAGGAATAATAAGACTTAGATAAAGGATAGCATCATTTACCTTGGCAACTATCATCGTGTCCATCAGGAAGGTATGGGTTCCCTCGATAACCCTTCGAGCAATTGCAACGATAACCAGGGCCGCTGGTGGAATCGTAACAATAACTATGTGTTGCCTTACATGCATGCGTAGCTTCCCTTATTTTTCTGAGCATCTTTGCATGACTTATTTCCAACTGTCCAATCAAGCACCAGGGGTACAGTCTTCGTATCCTTTAAGTTACTGAAATCTAACGAGGAAACTTTGTATGCTTGTTCATCCACTATAAAGCCGTAACCACATAGATCTTTGCCACCAGGTAAGGTGTCGTTGCTCAAGCTCCGAGCGTTCAAAATATACCCCGTTGCTCCTTTTGGGATAGAAGTCTGGCAGCAGCCAATGCCAGAGCAAGACCCGTTAACCACGTTGAGATTTTGGTCACAGAGTGATAAGCATCCAGTGGTGAAGCCCTTCTGTCCATGATCTGAACCTTGAATATACGAATAAATATCACAACCAACAGCAGTGATCTTGTTCCTCGTTTCTGAGATGCGAAAACTAGACAAATTAAGCAAGGCAGAGATGTGTGTGTAGTCTACAGTTGATGGCACCAAGCATCGACTTACAGGATCGTTGGGCTGACCGCAAGTTGTAGCTGCAGTATGACCTGCGAAACCGGCGCTTTCCTGGAAATGGTAGCCTTTGTGATATGGAAGGGGGAGGTCTTTGCAAAGGAGGGCTACGGGGTTTGAGACTCGCAGTTCACCATTTGGTACTGATATGTCCACAACAGGTAAATCAACGTCCAGAAATGCTTTTGGAGGAGAGGACGTGTGGTTACACGTGATGAGAAAAGGTTTGTCAAGGTAACAGCCCTCGCTAGTTCCAAATGGGTAGGGGATTTTAATTTTTCCACACATGGGGTCGCAGATTGAGTTTGGAATAGATGTTGCTGTGGCTACTAAAATAATGACCCCAAGTAGTAGTTGTTGCAGAAGTTTTCCAACCATATCCATGGCTTTCCTTTCCTGCACTCTGCTAATTTCTTTGCGCTGCAGACAGCTTTGAATGGCCTCTTCTCTGTAGAAGTCAATTAGGGACGTACCTTTAGCAAGACTAATTTGGATGAGTTAGAATTTTTATTCAACGCAAAACAGCAAGAAATATGTATCAATACAAGCAGCTTGAGTTTTCTTTATATGGTTCGTTAAGAAACATATACATATAGCGAAGTAAACAGGTCATGTACATTAATCCATAAAACCAGAACAGTTCATTCACCGGCACCCAATGAGAATATATAACATATTAACAGTGCAACATCATAACTCGAGTATAGTATGCACCACCACAAACATGCAGCAACATGATTAATTGGATGGAAATTGGGAAAGAACAACCGTATGGCGTTGACAAAATGCTTGCTGCTGGAGTTTTCTTTCTTCAGCAGTAAAGGGGAAATTAAATTTGCATGGGAAGAAGATAGGTTTCTTGATAGTAGATCTATGAACCTCACCTCTCCCACTTGAGCACAATAGGATTATTAGCCACTTCCTTCAGCTGCCCCACTTTCCCTTCATTTGCTCTACCTTTCTTAAGAACATTGAAACAATCTATTCTTCTTTAGACTATATTGACTTGTCTATAGAGATACATATATAGACTTGTCTGATCCTCTATCGAACCAAGTTAAGTGTTTTTTCCTCTTGGTTCAACAAAATATGATCTCTTATTCAAAATAAAAGTAGGAAGGACGAAAGCAATGTTTTTAACTTTGGATAAGCAAAAGATTCCCCAATCCCATCATATGATTGTGGTTTATAAAGTATCCTATGTATGCAGCAAGCACCAAGAAGGTGGAACCAATTTAAGCAATTAAGGTGAAGCCAATACATTTATACTCTATCCTCTATGTATCAAATTATTAAACTAAAAAATATAGCCTTCAATTATAAAAAACGAACTTCAACCGTTAAGATGAATAAAAAAAAAATGTGAGGTGTACAATATTGGAGGTCAAATATAAGTGAGATATATTGTTTTTGAAGGGTATAAGTGAGATATTTACATTCTCTACACTTACTTCTTTTATCCTTCCAAATATATATAAAGAGATGATTGAATGTGTGACTGAATATGCTTTGTCATTGCAGAAAGCTCATACAGAGGTGCAGGTTTCCGAGTGTAAAGAGGCCAAGCAAGTGTGCTGTTGGAAACATTTGGTTACAGCTTGAAACTAAATGTGGATGCAGGTGCCATGCTTTTTGATCAAAGGAATTAGGCTGGTGTGGGGGTGGTACTAAGAGATGAAACAAGGGCTGTTATTATAGCATGCATAAAGATAGAAAATGAGATGACAAACCAAGAAAATGTTAAAGCTTTAGCAATATTAAGAGGGCTGCAGTTTTGGAAACTGATTGTTTATTGTTGGTTAATGAGCTTCAATCATCCGGTGAAAATTTAACACCTCTTGGACATTTGCTGCAAGAAATACAGAGATTATTGAGCTATTTCCAAGAGTGTGGCTAGGCATGGTTTGAATGTGGTAGATACTGAAATGTGGTGGGACCATGTCTCAATGTCTGTTTCCCAAGCTATTTGGCTTGATAAGAACAATTAGTAATGCTTTTATGCGTTTAATGAAATATAATTGATGTTTTCCTATAAATATATATATATATAATGTATCAGTATTAATAATTTAGAGTATAAAGTGTAAAACTTGTAGTACGTAGTACTATATTTAAAATATACAAAACAAGTATTTCCAGTGTGGAAAAAGAGAGCAAAAAAAAAACCAAAACAGGGAAAAGGAAAGACATGCAGGTGGAATAAAACGCAAATTATAAGATAAGGTCTTCAAAAGTAGCAAAATAACAAACAAAAATTCAAGCAGTTGATTTGAACAAAAGATATCTTATCCAAAGATAAAAGTAGCAACAATAATTTAAGATCAACAAAGCGAAAGATTCCCGCAACAATAATTGAAGATCAACAATAATTTAAGATCAGCTCAATCATATGGAATGACTCAAGTCTTTCTTTTCTTTTCCAATAAGTCTCCCACTAGCGCTTCTATGTTCTTTTCTGAGATTTCTAAAACTTTTATCGAAATTTTAAGAGTTCGAGTAGGACATAGATGTAATCAGTGAATAAAATTCTCTTCCTGCCTGCCCCATATTGTTGAGTAGCTAGGAAGTTATATATATATATATATAACTTTGTTGGACTAACAATATTAATTAAGGATATATATATGTCCTTGTTGGCCTAACAATAAGCTTTTAAAAAAAAAAAGTAGACAAGGGGTTTTCTGTTTTTAGTTTGATTATTTCCCACCTCCCTTTGAAGGTGGTCGAATAGAAGCAGTCCTGAGTATTGCTGTCCAAAAAATACACGTTGAAGTTTCCCACCTCCATTTGGTGATCGTTGTTTAGAGAGTTCCTGTTCTTGCATGGTTGCATTAATGTTGAAGCTGCTATTGCACCCACCCCTGCCTGGAGTTAGTTGAAACTAATTAATTGTGCATTTTGGTTTTTGCCTGACCCTGTCACAGCAGCCGTGAAGTAATTTAAGTATCTTTTGTTTGATTTTCAATGCTTCTACTTCCTTGTTTGATCTGTGAACTAATTGTATCTGATTTCCAGGTTTTTATTTCTTAAACTTTCATTGAGTTTCATGACATGTGGAATCTTTGCTAACAGCCTAATTTAAAATATATCAGCTTCATTAATTTTTTTACTGAGTTTTTATCTCATTTAGAATGTAAATAAAAAATTTTATATTCGGTCCTATAAAATTCGGACCGGACCGGACTTGACCAAGTCTGGTCCGATCCGGTTCGGTCCAAATTGATCGGTCCGGTCCGGTTTTCCCAGTCCGGACCGTCCGATGCTTACCCCTAGCTGCAATCATGATTTGGACTCAAGAACTCAGTAAGACTGTTCATCCAGGTTCCGGGAACCCTGGTATATCCGGACCGGAACCGGGTTTCAAGTCCTATTGGTATTCGTGTATAACTTTACGTGTTGTTATACAGGTAAGTCAAATGGAGATGAACCGAAGATCTCAATCTAATAAGAGATTGGTACATGTATTTACTCTGGCCTGCATTGTTGTTGATGGGTAAATGCTCTAATTGTTTTAGATTATCCCACGAGTCTCTACATTCACTGGATTAATTTTATTAGCTTCTCTCTCTTGTTGCTGATCTTAAATATATATTCTTGTTTGATGTTGGAAGTAGAATAATTTTTTTACAATGTGAATCTGAAAGCGTGTTCTTTCGTCCAGATCTGCGCCTGTCTTTATGGTGATCTGAGACGTCACGAGAAGGTAATCATTCTATATAGTTTTGTAACATTTTGTAACATTCTGGAAGCTTTTGATTGCTCTCTCTTATGGCTAATGCTAGCTCCAATTGCTTTCTTTCTTTTTCTTTTTCTAGGTTCCTTTACCATTTCTACCTTCATTGATTATTGTAAGCAACGGAAGCAAAAAACAGAGTGTGGTAATGACGGCGAACCTAAAGAAGATGCTTCTGAACAAATCTATTTAGCACAGGAAAGTAAACTCAAGGCTGTAGTATAATTGATATTTATATTGATTTTACTATAAAAAAATATATATATTTCTTTTTATATTTTTATTGATTTTGCTTCCCTTATTCGATTTTTTGATGGAGCTAATAGAATAAGAATTATGGAATTAGTATTTGTGGACATGTAATTCACGTACCGATTGTGAATGCTGACAATGAGGGAAGGGTTCAGTTAGAATCTCTGAGGGAAGATATTGAAGTGGTTGGTATATTTCTCGGCTGAAGAGGTACTGCATGTGTTGTTTGATCATAATGACCTTTTTGGGTGAGTTGGGAAGTTCAAGTAATTTACATATTCTGTATTTGTGCATTTTTTTTTAAAATTTTGTGAAAGACCTTTTCCAACTAGTATAATTCTTTTTTCGCCCATTAAACTTATTTGAGTTGATTTGTGATCACCACAAAAGTTCTATTTCGAAAATTATTTGCTGGGAACATATAATAGCGACGATAGTTCATAATCACTAGAAAAAATATCTAGCCATTTGCGACGATTTATTGAGTATTTGCGACAAAAATTTTCATTTAAAATGATTTTTCTCAACAATTTAGTTGTAAACGGATCACACCATTTCGTAGGTCTGGGCCAGGGCCTGGTGCTGGCCTAGGTGTTACACTACTAATCTCCTCTCCTCTTTCTCTTTTTTTTTTTCCTTCTCCTCCCCCTTCTTCCCTTGTTGTTCTTGTTCTTCTTCTCGTCCCTTCTACTTCTACTTATGCTAATTGTGCTTCTACTCTGGCTTTTTCTCCTCCCAATATCCTCTCCTCTTCTTCTCCCTTTTGGCTTTTCTTCTCCCCACCCTTATTCTGGCCTTCAGCTCTTCCTCCTCCTCCTCCTCCTCCTCCTCCCCATCATTATCATTTTCTTCGTCTCCCTTCTACTTATGTTGCTTCTACTTTGGTCTATGCTGTTACGGATGGAGACAAAGTCTCATGCAATCACCGGCCTCATCAATGCACCAAGGAAAACAGAGCACTGATGCACCAAAATCAAAAGGTGCGGCTCGCTCAGAAGTTGCTCAACCACTCCAACGACATTTTCATTCTCTTTGTTGCTATAAATAGAAGTGTTGTGATGTGCGAAGTGTGTGTGAAAAACAGAAGTGAGTGCAGCGTGTATAGTGGTGTAAAGTGAGGGACAGAAACAAAGAGAGTTTGTAATTTCGGTTTTCATAGTGAAGCACAGAAACAGTGGACGTAGGCAGTTGCCGAACCACTTAAATCTTGTCTCTCTATAGTCTAGTTTATTTTCTGTCTCGTGCGAAGTCCCAACAACTGGTATCAGAGCTTTGTTGGAGGACGGGAGTTTTTTTTTTAAAACTCATTCTTGAAACTTGATCGAAATCAAGTTTTAGAAGTACCAGTAGAATACACAGATCGAGACGAAATTTCTGGTGAAAATTTCGTCTCAAACCGAGCCCGGAATAAGCCGCACGCGCCGACGTAGCCCATGCAGACGCGCCCCCCACGCGCACACGCGCCGCACGCGCCATCCAGAGGTTGAAGACGGATCGACCCGGCCCACCGACCCAGACCCGGTCCAGACCCGACCCGACCCGAGTCGTGCCCCTGAGCCGCGCCGCGCCTTGTCCCTGAGCCGAGCCGCGCCGATTCCCTGAGCCGAGCCGTGTCCCTGAGCCGAGCCGCACTTCTGAGCCGTGTCTTTGAGCCGAGCCGAGCCGATTCCCTGAGCCGAGCCGCGTCATCCTACCACGTGTCACACTCTGGTTGGCAGAAATTGATTTGAACCGTTTAAGCTCAATTTTCATCTGATTTTCACGATTTCGGACTCGTTTCCAGCTAATTCAAGTGTTCCGGACGCAACGGTGATCTTTGTTTCTTCAAATTTGGACTCAATTGTAAAGTTATGGCTGGAGAGGAAACTAAAGTCGCTGGTATCGAGAAATTTGACAGTACAGACTTTGCCTACTGGAGAATGCAAATAGAGGATTACCTCTATGGGAAGAAACTACATCTTCCACTCCTAGAAACAAAGCCAACTGACATGAGCGATGAAGAGTGGAGTCTCCTTGATAGACAAGTGTTGGGAGTCATTCGACTAACATTGTCAAGATCAGTTGCACACAATGTGGGAAAGGAAAAGACCACAGCAGATCTGATGAAGGCTCTATCAAACATGTACGAGCAGCCATCAGCCAACAATAAAGTGCACCTGATGTACAAGTTATTCTACTTGAGAATGGCAGAAGGAACTCCAGTTATTCAACATTTGAATGAGTTCAACACCATCATCAATCAATTGGCCTCAGTAGGAATTGAATTTGATGATGAAGTACGTGCGCTGATTGCTTTGGCTCAACTGCCAAAAAGCTGGGAGGCCATGAGAACAGCTGTTAGCAACTCTTATGGCAAAACAAAGATGAAATACCAAGATATCCGAGACCATATTCTTAGTGAGGAAGTTCGCAGAAAAGATGCAGGTGAAGCATCAACTTCCAGTTCTGCCTTAAACCTCGAGACGAGAGGTAGAGGAGCCAATAAAAGTTCAAATCGGGGCAGGTCAAAGTCCCGAAGAGGCAGAAGTAAATCTAGGTCCGGAAAACAAGTACAGTGCTGGAATTGTGGCAAGACTGGCCACTTCAGAAATAATTGCAAGGAAGCAAAGAAGAAGAATGGACATGAATCCGTCAATGCCACAACAGAAGACCTCCAAGATGCCTTACTCCTTTCAGTTGACAGCCAAATTGAATCTTGGGTGTTAGATTCAGGAGCCTCCTTCCACACTACAGCACACCGAGAAATCATGCAGAATTATGTCACTGGCAATTTCGGGAAGGTGTACTTAGCAGATGGTGAAGCATTGGACATCGAAGGCATGGGAGATGTACGAATCAATCTGCCCAATGGAAGTACATGGTTGCTACAAAAGGTGCGACATGTTCCTAAGCTCATGAGGAACCTGATTTCTGTAGGACAACTTGATGCTGATGGGCATTCGGTATTATTTACCGGTGGCACGTGGAAGATAACGAAGGGAGCTATGGTAGTAGCTCGAGGCACAAAAACAGGTACTCTGTACATGACTTCAAGTATTAGAGATACTGTTGCAATTGCTGATGCAAATGCCAACCTATGGCATCAAAGGCTTGGTCACATGAGTGAGAAAGGGATGAAAGTACTATTATCCAAAGGGAAGCTACCAAGGTTGGAATCAACTGATTTCGACATATGTGAAGGTTGCATTTTCGGGAAACAGAAAAAGGTTAGTTTCTTGAAAAATGGGAAAACTCCAAAATCTACAAAGTTGGAGTTGGTGCACACAGATTTGTGGGGGCCATCCCCAGTCGCTTCTCTTGGAGGATCTCGGTATTATGTTTCCTTCATTGATGACTCAAGCAGAAAGGTATGGGTTTATTTTTTGAAAAATAAATCCGACACATTTAACACTTTCAAGAAGTGGAAAGCCATGGTTGAAAATGAAACAGGCTTGAAGTTGAAATGTCTGAGGTCAGACAATGGCGGAGAGTACATTGATGGAGGGTTCAAAGAATTCTGTGCTGGAAATGGGATTAGATTTCAAAAGACTATTCCCGGGACACCGCAGCAGAATGGCGTAGCTGAACGCATGAACAGAACTCTAAATGAACGTGCAAGAAGCATGAGGCTGAATTCAGGATTGCCTGAATGTTTTTGGGCTGATGCAGTTAACACTGCAGCCTATTTAATTAACCGGGGACCATCAGTTCCCCTGAAGTTTGATCTGCCAGAGGAAGTCTGGAGCGGAAAAGAGGTAAAACTTTCTCATTTGAAAGTTTTTGGCTGTGTATCATATGTTCACATAGATTCTACTGATCGTAACAAGTTAGAAGCCAAATCTAGAAAATGTTTTTTCATCGGTTATGGAGATGAAGAATTTGGCTATCGATTTTGGGATGATAAAAATCACAAAATCATCAGAAGTAGAAATGTGATATTCAATGAGCAGGTTCTTTACAAAGCTAGGTCACAAGCTGAACCTGAGGAGCAGCCAAAGAAGCCTGAGGTTGTTGACTTTGATGTAACTCAAGTCAACACTGATCAGATCGAGGATCAAGAGAATGATGATCCACAGATCGAACAAAGTACACCACCCACTGTTATTCGAAGATCTTCAAGGACGATTAGGCCACCACAGCGGTTCTCACCATCTTTACACTATATTCTGCTAACAGATAGTGGTGAACCGGAAAGTTATGATGAAGCACTACAAATTGAAGATTCAATCAAGTGGGAGAAAGCCATGCAAGATGAGATGGACTCACTGATGTCAAATCAGACATGGGAGCTGACTAAGCTTCCAAAAGGCAAGAAGGCTTTGCACAACAAATGGGTGTATAGAATCAAGGAAGAGCACAATGGTAGCAAGCGCTACAAAGCCAGAATGGTCGTGAAGGGGTTTCAGCAGAAGGAAGGTGTCGACTACACAGACATTTTCTCCCCAGTTGTAAAGTTGACCACGATCAGGCTAGTGTTGGCAATTGTGGCTGCAGAGAATCTACATCTTGAGCAGTTAGATGTAAAGACCGCATTCCTTCATGGTGATTTGGAGGAAAACATTTATATGCACCAGCCACAAGGATTCTCAGTAAAGGGAAAAGAGAATCTAGTCTGCAAACTGAAGAAGAGCTTGTATGGCCTAAAACAAGCTCCACGACAATGGTACAGAAAGTTTGACAACTTCATGTGCAGTAATGGGTTCACAAGACTGCAGGCAGACCATTGTTGTTATATAAAGAATTTTGACAACTCTTATATCATTCTGCTTTTGTATGTGGATGATATGCTCGTTGCAGGATCAAGCATCGAGGAGATCAACAAGTTGAAGAAGCAGTTGTCAAAGCAGTTTGAGATGAAGGATTTGGGTGCTGCGAAACAAATCCTTGGTATGAGAATCATTAGAGACAGGGCTAATGGTACTCTTAAGCTTTCACAGGAGGAGTATGTGAAGAAGGTGCTCAGAAGGTTCAACATGGACAAGGCGAAGCCAGTAAGCACACCCTTAGCTAGTCACTTTCGACTAACTAAGGATCAATCGCCAAAGACGGAAGAAGAGCAAGAATGCATGAACAGAATACCCTATGCATCTGCTATTGGTAGTCTTATGTATGCCATGGTCTGTACAAGACCAGATATTGCACAAGCAGTGGGAGCTGTGAGCAGGTACATGAGTAATCCAGGAAAGCAGCATTGGGAAGCAGTCAAGTGGATTTTGAGATATCTACAAGCCTCGTCAGATACGTCACTATGCTTTACAAAAGCAAGTTTAAAGCTACAGGGATATGTAGATGCTGATTTAGCAGGTGACGTTGACAGCAGGAAAAGTACTACTGGATTTGTGTATATGCTGGGTGGTACAGCTGTATCGTGGGCTTCTAAGTTGCAGAAGATTGTTGCTCTCTCAACTACAGAAGCCGAATACGTTTCAATAACTGAAGCAGGGAAGGAAATGGTTTGGTTGCAGTCATTCTTGGAAGAATTGGGAAAGAAGCATGAAAAAGGTATTCTGCACAGTGATAGTCAGAGTGCTATTTTTCTTGCAAAGAATCCAGCCTTTCATTCCAGAACAAAACACATACAGTTACGATACCATTTTATTCGATCTCTTCTCGATAGTGGACAGCTGATACTTGAAAAGATTCAAGGAACAGAGAACCCAGCAGACATGCTCACAAAAGTAGTTATTGCTGACAAACTGAAGCTGTGTAAAGCTTCAGTTGGTCTCCATACTTAAGGCATTACTTGAAGTTGCTGTGACGCTATGAAGACATGAAGACTCATTTGTCTCCAAGTGGGAGATTGTTACGGATGGAGACAAAGTCTCATGCAATCACCGGCCTCATCAATGCACCAAGGAAAACAGAGCACTGATGCACCAAAATCAAAAGGTGCGGCTCGCTCAGAAGTTGCTCAACCACTCCAACGACATTTTCATTCCCTTTGTTGCTATAAATAGAAGTGTTGTGATGTGCGAAGTGTGTGTGAAAAACAGAAGTGAGTGCAGCGTGTATAGTGGTGTAAAGTGAGGGACAGAAACAGAGAGAGTTTGTAATTTCAGTTTTCATAGTGAAGCACAGAAACAGTGGACGTAGGCAGTTGCCGAACCACTTAAATCTTGTCTCTCTATAGTCTAGTTTATTTTCTGTCTCGTGCGAAGTCCCAACATATGCAAACCCATAGCCACTCCGTGGTAGCAATCGAACTCATATGCAAAACTTTTTTTTTGCGATGTCTTTTTTTTCTTAGATCTCAGTCGTCTTTAGATCTATGAATTTGTATATTTATTTTTTATACCTATGAACTATAGTTTTTTTTTTTTTTGTTTAATTCTCAGATGTGTAGTTGAGATTTGGATAGTAGTGGTTGGATGGTACGGACCTCGCCTGGCAGAGCCGTAATAGGCTGCTACCACTCATATTCGACATGCTCCATCTAGAAGCTCAAACTTCTTATTTCTCTATTTCTCTCATAATTTTCTCTCCCTGAACTCTCTAGTTCTAGCCTTCGCTGCATTCGAAATTAAGAGAGAGCTAAATATGAGAAGAGTCTTCCCCTTGGTATTATTTCTAGTTAGATTTGTGGATTTCTTTTAACTTTTTATATTTACTTTTGTGTATTAGCCTTCGCTGAACTCTCAAGCGCATGATCTTCAAATGTTGTCTGTAGACGCGCATGGCCACCACAACATTGTCTCCTGTTCACATCAGTTGCTTTTGACTTGAGATTCTTTTGCATTGTATCTATGACTCATATTGGAAAATTCTAGATTATGAAAAAAAGAAATATCGGATCTAATAACTTAGGGAAAAACATATATAAGACATACAAGAGATCATGACAAGCCTCCATCATTTGTGATTGTTTAATTTGTTTGGGCTCTATGGATCTCACACAAATTCGGTAGTAAAAATTTGGAATTTCATAACAGGGATAATTCCTTATGTAGCATCAGCCCATTCGCATAACAGAGCCATGACAACAGTAATCTACCAACAGAGAAAAAAATATTACAATAATTGTTTGCATGTCCTTTCTCTACAGTATCTGATATTGCTTTCTGTTCTTATCCATTTTCATGATATTTACAATAAGTCTGATCTCATGACAACAATCAAACATGTCTAGATTAGTGACAATGGTACAGAAAGAGAATCTAAACAAGAACATTTGAAACAGAGAAACCAGACAACAT
The DNA here is from genome assembly GCA_003123785.1 of Pterocarya stenoptera. Lineage (NCBI taxonomy): Eukaryota > Viridiplantae > Streptophyta > Magnoliopsida > Fagales > Juglandaceae > Pterocarya > Pterocarya stenoptera. The sequence continues at coordinate 381,535 of QEOT01009693.1, read as the reverse complement.
TATATGCAAAACAACACATGGAAAACTTATGAAAACAACATTATATGCAACATGGTATCCCGAAAAAAGATATATGAAGAAACTCCTATCATCTCCCACCATCAAAGGCTACCATCGTATGGTCCTTCATGCTATCGTATACAACACTGCTTTTAATAGCAACATCATATGTATAAGAACCGGACGTCTCCCCCAGCAAGTACTCTTTCTCTTCTGTATTGGAACCAACGTTAACCCAAGAATGCTTGTCAATCTTTCTTAAACCTTCCACTTCTGCCGCTACTTCCTTCATGGTAGTCCTATCTTCCCCTTTCAATTTGATGCACCTCCTTGCAAGATTAGCCACTTCCTGCAACTGCATCTCATTTCTTTCAGTCCCTAGATTCTGCTCAAGAATTTCAAATAGTCTATCCTCTTGAATAGCAGAAAGAAAATACATAGCCAGACTTCTCTCTTCCTCAGGCCTATCAAATGAAAGTGCCTTTTCTTCGGTTAGTAACTCTATCAGGATGAAACCAAAGCTATAAACATCACTTTTCTCAGTCAATTGGCTAGTTTGCATATATTCAGGGTCTAAGTATCCAAGAGGTCCTTGCATCAATGTAAATACTTCTATTTGGTCTAATGGAATCAATCTTGAAGCTCCAAAATCAGACACTTCAGCTGTGTAATTATCATCTAGTAATATGTTTGAAGACTTGACATCTCTATGGATTATAGGTGGAGAGGCTGCACAGTGCAGATAAGATAGTGCCTCTGCTGTTTCTGCAGCTATCTTAAGACGAGCCTCCCATGAAATTCGTAAGGACCTATCTTTATGATGTATGTGCTCGAAGAGTGTGCCTTGGGAGATGAATTCATAGACTAGTAAAGGAACTTCTGTCTCCAAACAACAACCCAAGAGTTTAACAACATTTCTATGGTTAATTTGAGAAAGTAAAAGCACCTCGTTGATGAATTACTCAATTTGGCTCTTATCCATAAGTTTGGACTTCTTGATTGCCACAACTCTATTATCGGATAAAAATCCTTTATAAACTATGCCAAATCCACCTTCGCCAATGATTAGATTCTCATGATAATTGTTGGTAGCCTTTTTGAGTTCTTTTGCACTAAAAATCTTGGTTGTTTCAACTGAATTTTGTCTTTAGAGTTGTTGCTTAAAATCACACCACCATTTTGGTGAAAGAATCTTTCTCTAAGCTTGATTAGCTTTCTTTGCTTGATTATCAAATACATCCAAGAGCTAGAGACCACAGTACTATAAAGCCTACACCACTAGCTGCAATGGAAAGAAACAGAGTATAATTAATTATGAGCCTCAAGCCATTGTGCATAATTCACAATCATCTGCACATTCCAACAACATATTTAACCAACAACTCCCATTACAGTAAACTTTGTATACTTACCAATGGCAGTCTTGTTCACTAGTCCGAAGTTCAAAGTGCACGATTCACCATCTTTTCTTCCGTCCCCTCTGTGCCACTTGGGGCAAGAACATGTATAATTCCCTTCTGTGTTAATGCATCTCTTTGGTGATGTGCAATTATTGAGATTTTCGTTCAGGCACTCGTTAACATCTGCAGATCAAACAGTTTGACATGGAATTAAGCCCAAGTTCAAGAAAACGAAACCGAAAACATGTTATCAAAATGAAAAATTTAGTCATTAAGATTTGGATTTTGAGAAGCTTCTTAGATGTGGGTAGTAAGCAAGTACCTTTGCAACCAAGTGGGAGGTAGGGGTTGGTTGCCATCGTAACCCTTCTTGCACTGGCAACGGTATCCATAGCCGTTTTCAGGATCATCACATGTGCTGTTCGCTCCACATATGTAATCAGTCTTGAGCTGAGCATACTTACACCTTTCATTACCAATCGTCCAATCAAGAACCATCGGAAGGGTTCTATTATTATCTTCTATATTGGAAAGATTATCGGAGGAGAAATTAAACAGGCCTTTTTTAACAATGAAAGCATAGCTGCATGGATTGAAGCTCACTACTTCCTGTGATTACCGTAGCTGTTTGCTTCCAAAGTGAAATTGCTTACTTTTTTTGGGATCTCTACCTGGCAACAACCAATTCCAGAGCAAGTCCCATTTAAAACATTGCTTTGATTCTGACAAATGGACATGCAGCCCATGGAGAAGTTTCCATTGTACTGCTTACCATGAAGGTATGCATACGTGTCACAGCCAACAGCCATGAACCTGTTTTCGGTGTTAGAAATGGTGAAAGTGGAGGTTTTTATTCGTAGACCGGACTCCCAAGAGCTTGAAAGCATACCCGACTCGTTGTAACATTTCTTGGAAAGTCTCAGCAAGAGTTCAAGCTGGCCTTCCATGGAAATCTGTTGGACAACGACGCCCTGCTTTCGCGGTCGGAGTCGTCCGTCCGACGATTTGGTGCAATTGATAGAAAAGCTTTTATTTAGGTAGCAACCTTCACCCATACCAAATGGATATGGAACTTCAACATCTCCACAACAGTTGGGGCAGTCAGGGAGGGCTGATCCATTAGTTGCTGCTGCTAGTGCTGCAGTTGCCATTCCAGATAATATTACGCCTACCCATATGACTTGCACAAGCCGATTATTATAACCACCCATAATCGCCTCCATTACCATTTCTAAGAGAGGGCCGATTGATAAAGTTTACTATTGTGTTTTTCGCCTGTAAAACTTGCCGTACATGATCGAGTTTTATACAAGGCATATGGGAGGATCAAGAACAGTATTCCATGCACCAGGAATGAACGTAACCTATATTCCAGTACCGGCGGCACAAATTACTCTATGTCGTCTACATCTAGTCAAGTCGTATAAGGCAGCTTTGAGAATGCGAAAGAAACACTCGATCAAGATAGAAGTAGGCCCAAGGGCGAAAGAAAGTGCAGGAACGTCTAGAGAGAGAACGTCTATCTTCTCTCTAGAAAAAATCCATTTCCGTGAGAGCTTTTGCCGGAGAGGAGGGTGGAGCTGTGTCTTTCATCGTCCTCTCCTTTTCCTTTTCATTTCCGCACTGTATCTACACTTTTAAGATAGTGCTTCTCTCATCCTCTCTCCACCGGTTCAGTTTTACACAGATCTGCTGCTCTCTGGCCACCATTTGCCTACATGCGCCCCACCACCGTCTCCCACAGCCACCGATCTACTGGGACAGCGCGGAGTTGCGCCAAAACTGTCGGCGCGTTTCCCTCACGTGCGTCTTGTTTCCGTGTGTTTTCCCCACGTGTCGCCGCACAACAACGTTTCCGACGGCTACACTCGCCGTACCAGCAGCTTTGTCTCGCTGAAATCTTCTAGATCTGGGCTACCCGGTCTCCATCCCACTGGCGCGTGGCTGCCACACGCCATCACAGGAGCGTGGACAGGTAGACGAACAACAGATCTGTCTACTTGATGCCGGTTTTCCTGCTATGTTACCGCTTTCCCTAAACCTTGATCTAGAAGAAGGGTATGAGGACCTCTCCAAAAATCATCTCATGACAACAAGCAACAATACACCCGCCACTCGCACCGTTTTCAGCGGAGGATCCAATGTTCGCAATTTATTGGGAACAGCTTATTTCCGTCTCTTAAGACGGCGTCCTTTTTGTAGGACTTGGGTGATGACCAAGAAATTGGTCGTAAAAATTCGTTGTTTTTCTTTTTTTTCCACTACTTTGTACTGTTGTTTTTGCACTGAGGTGTTTGTTGGGGAACCCCACCCCCTCCTCTTGTATCATCTATCCTAATGATATATATTTGCTTGCTTAGAAAAAAAAAAAAAAAAAAAAAAAGATAGCAGTAGGCCCCTCGTTAGGAGGGAAAAGATGGGTCACGGGTGGAACCAGAATTTTGTAAACAGTAATGAATTAAAAATAGCAGTAATGAATTAAAAATAGTAATAAATTTTGTTAATAGTAGAAAAAAAGTTTGAATTAAGATGTTTTATTGAGGTTAAGAAAATAAGAGAAAAAATACTAAATAACAATATTATAAAATTAAAATATTATTAAAATATTATTCTTGTTTTGAAACTTGAAGTTTAATTATTTTCTATGTTTTTTTGAAAGTTTGTATGGAAAGTTGTAATGATTATGTATTTAGATAAAAAAAAAAAAAAAAGTTAAATATTTAAAATTGAAAAGTACTATTTGTCATTATAGTGGTGTTTGGAAAAGAAATTATGAAAAAATTGAGATGAGATGAAATAATATTTTGTATTTCCAAACGAAGTCTTAATCACAATAAATTCATTTTAAACCACAGATAAATAAATTCATTTTGCACCATTTCTTTCATTCACATTTAACCATGCATTAAGATGGTACCGGGTTGCATCTTTTTCATTATAAAAAAAGCTAGAAGGTATCTAGTTCATCCTTTCAGCCCTTGTATATGATCTTTATTATATTTTTGGCCTTCCAACTATTTATCTTTAACTTTCTACGAAGAGAAATGTGTGGTCATGTTATAAGAAATTTACTCAATTATGTAAGTTTCGTCTGCACATAGATCTAACATATCGCATTAAATTAATATCATCATCTAAGAAGCTGTCTATAGTCAATCCAAACGGAAATGGAATTTTTACATCCTCATACTTGTGGTAGCCAGGCTTGGCTTAAGCTGCCGCTATCGCCGCCACCCCCGACCATCGCAAAGAGTATCAGCACTCCAATCAATGGGATTAAGTGCAAAAGCTTCGAGTCTAAGCCCATGGCAAGTACCTATAGATTTTTTGAAGAAGATAATGTTCTCTCTTCTACTTTTCCTAGACAATGGAGGTGACATGATCATTAATTGGTAGCTACAGACGAAAGGAATACGATCTTACGGTTTCGACAAGTTCTTATTAATATATATTAAATGGCTGAAATTAACCTGAGTTGATTTTCTTTTTTTGTGCTTAATCATGTTTAGATTAAAAAAGATATTTTTTTTTCGAGAAAGTACGTATAAACTCTTTGACCCCGAAACACAAATATTTAAATTGCAATCAATCTGCCTCGCCATAATTCACAAATAAAAACTTAGAACATAGATGAAGAAAAGACTCTCAAAGCAGACACCAATTCATGAGCAGTAGTAGTACTGGACTTTCTCGCTCGTACGAACAAAAGCTCCGAATAATACAAAGCCAACCATGAGAGCTTTTAACATACAGAAAGATATATATATTTATTTATATGGATGGAGAAAACTTAAATACTGCATGCAAAGAGACCGAAATCTACCATCATACATTGATTTGGAGGAAGATGGTGGCTGATTGAGGCTTAAGGACTAATGGATTATCGGCCATCATCTGTTGGTTTTAGTTCTCGATTTCCCAACTAACAATATTGGTACTTGTGGAAGAATAGCCAACGCCAACATCAATGCTTGAAGAGTGTGTGGATGCACTAAGCAAATACTCTATCTCTTTGTGCTGAGATTAGCTTCTTTCCTTCTTTCCTTCTCCAGATCAACTTCTTTCCTTGAATGCTTTTCCTTAATTCTCAATCCATCCAGTTCCACTGCCACTTCTTTCATAGTAGGCCTATCGTCTCCTTTAACACTAAGGCTTCTTTTTGCAACATTAGCAACTTTTTTTAGTTCCTCCGCATTACTCCCATTGTAGATGTGATCATCAAGAATTTCCAATAGGCGATCCTCTTCTACCATAGAAACAAAGTATGTTGCCAAATTTCTCTCACTTTCAGGCCTAACGAAAGAAATTACTTTCTTGTCAATAATTCTGCTAAAACAACACCAAAACTATAGACATCACTTTTTCCCGTCAGATGACTAGTATGAAAGTATTCTGGATCCAAATACCCCAATGTTCCTTGCACCAATGTAGTTAATTGTGTTTGATCCAGAGGAACAAGTCTTGAAGCTCCAAAGTCTGATACTTTTGCTGTGTGGTTACCATCCAAAAGTATATTTGCAGTTTTCACATCTCTATGTATAATTGGCATAGAAGCTTCACAATGTAAGTATGTAAGGGCTCCTGCAGTTTCTGTAGCTATTTTCAGACGCTTGTCCCATGAGAGTAAGGATGACCGACTTTTATTATGAATATGGTCAGAAAGTGTCCCATTTGTGATGAACTCATAGACTAGTAAGGGAACTTCTGTTTCCAAACAACAACCTAACAATTTGACAACATTCCAGTGGTTGATTTGAGTAAGCACAACTACCTCGTTTATGAATTGCTCTATCTGACTTTGATCACCAATTTTGGACTTTTTAATAGCAACCACTTTGTTATCTGGCAACACTCCTTTGTAAACAGTTCCATAACCTCCTTGACCGAGAATATTACTTTTGTCGTAATTGTCGGTTGCCTTTTCAAGTTCTTCTGCACTATAGATTTTTGCTATATCCATAGATCCTGTGTGATTCTGGAGTCGTTGTTGTAACATTAGGCCACCATTTTGCTGAAACCACTTTTCTTTGAGTTTAATGAGTTTTCTTTTCTTGAGTCCCCAATATACCCAGGAGGTTCCCACAAGGAGCACTAAGAGGCTTATGCTGACACCTGTATTTGCATATTCAAAGTTATAAAATGCACTTCGGCCAACTAGCTAGAAAATTTCGTATCTATATCGGGAAGGTTACGATCGAACCTAATATGTATTATATTAAGATGAGTCAACCAAGAATTGAAATACAATGTTTGTCAAGCAAATGATCTATTGGGAAAGTATATAATTAGTGATTCCTTAATATTGTAGTTTTCAAAGTAGAAATTAATCAGTGAGCTTGGGAAATAAAATTCTTATAATTGTACGTACGTACGTACCCAATCCAATGCTGATGATCTTATTATTAGATTGGCCAACTATAGGCTTGCAATCTGTTCCGTCTATTCGCCCATCGCCTTCGTATCCCTTGGGACAAGTACATGTGTAATTTCCATCAGTGTTGATGCATGTTGCAGTGGCATTGCAAGCTGGTTTCCTATGGCCCTGCTTGCACTCATCAATATCTGAAACACAGTAAATATATATAGTCGGCCGTCACAAGATCAAATTTCAATGTTTCCATATAAACTTAAAAAAAATAAAGTTATGAGGATGTAAAACCACTTGAAATGTGTTGTATCAATAAATATGATTAGGAACGATAAGACTTAGATAAAGGATAGCATCACTCTGGAGCAAATTAATAACCATTCGGCAAGCTAAACTGAGCCTAATTAAATAAAGTATTAGATAAAAACGAAGGTATAAGATCATTTACCTTGGCAACTCTCAGGTCCATCTGGGATGTATGGGTTCCCTTGGTAACCGTTCGAGCAATTGCAACGATAACCAGGGCCATTGGTGGAATCGTAACAATAACTATGCGTTGCCTTACATGCGTAGCTTCCCTTATTTTTCTGAGCATCTTTGCATGTCTTATTTCCAATTGCCCAATCAAGCACCATGGGTAGAGTCTTCGTATTCTTTAAGTTTCTGAAATCTAAGGAGGAAAACTTGTATGCTTGTTCATCCACTATAAAGCCGTAACCACATCGATCTTTGTCACTAGGTAAGGTGTCGTTACTCAAGCTCCGAACGTGCAAAATATACCCCGTTGCTCCTTTGGGGATAGAAGTCTGGCAGCAGCCAATGCCAAAGCAAGACCCGTTAACCACATTGAGATTTTGGTCACATAGTGATAAGCATCCAGTGGTGAAGCCCTTCTGTCCCTCTGAACCTTGAATATACGTATAAACATCACAACCAACAGCAGTGATCTTGTTTCTCGTTTCGGAGATGTGAAAACTTGACAAATTAAGCAAGATAGAGAAGCGTGTGAAGTCCACCATTGACGTCAAGCCATCGTTCATGCATTTACGATATACAAGAGTATCCTGGGACGAACCCATACGAGACGCGCAGAACTTCATTATCAAACCAATGTCACGTTTGCAAAGGAGGGCTATGCTGTTTGAGACTCGCAGTTCACCATTTGGTACTGATATGTCCACAACAGGTAAATCAACGTCCAGAAATGGTTTTGGAGGAGAGTACGTGTGGTTACACGTGATGAGAAAAGGTTTGTCAAGGTAACAGCCCTCGCTTGTTCCGAACGGGTAGGGGATTTTAATTTTTCCACACATACGTTCGCAAATTGAGTTCGGAATAGATGCTGTTGTTGCTGCTAAAATTACGACCCCAAGTAGCAGTAGTTGTAGAAGCTTTCCACGCAAATCCATGGCTTTCCTTTTCGGGACTCAACTGTTTGCGCTGCATACAACTGTAAATGGTCTCCTTTGTAGGAGTCAATTAGGTACCATTAGCGAGACTTGGGATGAGTATTTAGAGTTGTCATCCAACGTAAAAACACAAGAAATACATGTGTCCATACAAGCAGCTTGAATATTCTTTATATATATGCATGGTTCTTTAAGAAATATATGTATACATATATTAATAATGATTTAATAGCCGAAGTATATTGTACAAGCAATTGGAACTTGAAAACCAGCTCAGATAAAGGCACCGAGCTCTCTTAAGATCTCTAACCAGAGAGCCTAGACAGACATAATTAACATATGATATAGAGACTAATGGCGAAGAGTACTAACAAGGAGCGGCCTGCACGTACATCTAAAAAAACATATATAGCAAAGCAAACAGACCATGCATGTACATTAATCCATAAAACCAAATCAGGATAACACAGTACTAAGACAACTGCATAACTCCATTAATTATAGTAGCATTAACACATGATTAATTGGACGTACGCAACAGGTGATCATATATAGGAACAAACATGCAGCAACATGATTAATTGGATGATAATTGGGAAAGAACAAACATCCAGCTCAAGTTGTAGATCATGAGATCACTAGAAACAAATAAAAACATAAGCAGTTATAACCGAGCCTAGAATGTACCAACTTAAACAAATCATTGGACTTAAGACACGTTATAAGACACATAAAGGAAGGTGCCAAAAACTACAAGGAACAGTACAGTTTCAAATACAGTTTTAATTAGTCTCCATTTTCAGGGAAAATTATCTGAGAAGAAGATAGATTTCTTGATATATAGTAGGTCTATGAATATGCATCACTTCTCCCACTTGAGCACAATAGAATTATTAGCCACTTCCTTCAGCTGCCCCGCTTTCTCTTGATCATTTGCTCTACGCCTTTCTTAAGAACTTGAAACAATATATTCTTCTTTAAAGAAGAAAGATATACATATATCGAATTTCTAAGTTATGTTTTTTTCCCACTTGGTACATTCGTAGTTCTAGCTAAGGGGGCCGACCATTCCAAATTAAGTTATAGATCTTTTTCGGCACGTCAAATTATTTAGGGGTTGTTTGGAAATAATTTTCATCTCATTCCATCTCATCTCATCTCATTTTATTTCTAAACATCATTCAAATACAAACATTTTCAAACCAATAATTACAAGTACTTTCCCAAACTTCCAAAACAAAATTCGAAAGACAATTCAAGTTTTTCAAATATCAAAACAAAAATAATATTTTAACAATTTAAACTTTATAATATTTTTTATTCAATTTTTCTCACTCATTTTTCAAAACTTAATAAATACTTAACTCAAACTATCTCACTACTATTCACAAATCATCTTACTAGCTACTATTTATAAAATTCTCATCACATCTCATTCTCCAAACATACTTTAATTAATGTTTCACATTTGATGCTATTAATTATCAATAATATGGCACATTATATCATCTAATTATAAAAATTAGAAATAAAAAAACCGAGTGACATAATTACATATAGTTTGAACAGTTAAAACTAAATTATTAAGAGTCAACGTAATTTTAGATCATTAGTACTAGTACAACGTATAAGAGATATCTAGAAATTTGTGTGTAGCTGGTAGCTGGAAAGTGCGCCCTTTCTTCCACTGTGAACAAGTGTGAAGGGACTTCTTGACGTTTCTAATTATTGGAAACCACGTGAAAAAAGGGGGGGAAAACATCAGAAAATGAGTCCATAGGTTTGCAAAAGCTAGCAAAATAAGCTAAAAAAGAGAGAGCTAATTCCCCAAATAATTGTGGACTATAAAGTAACTATCCCATGCAATTGACTAAGCAATATTTAAGGTGAAGCCAATACACATTTATACTCCAATTATTATGGAATATTTTATTCTTTATATATGTATCAAATAATCAAAATTAAAAAGTATAGCCTTTAATTAAAAAAAAAGGGACACATACTACTCGTATCGAACTTTATGGCGGTCGAACAGAAGCGAGATAATATTGCCTTTAATTAAAAAACAACGAAAATAAAGAAATTAAGCAATTGATGATCAGACAAATTAATATCTTATTATAGCGAAGTAAACAGGTCATGTACATTAATCCATAAACGAGAACAGTCCTGCATTCACCGGCACCAAATGAGAATATATAGCATATTAACAGTACAACATCATAACTCGAGTATATTATAAAGCACCACAAACATGCAGCAACATGATTAATTGGATGGAAATTGGGAAAGAACAAAATGCATTCTGCTCGAGTTGTATAAGAGAAAAACAAATAAAACAGGCAGCTATAACTGCGTTAGACACAGAGAAGGGAATTCCTGCCAAAAACTCAAAAGGAATACTGTTCCGAATAGAGTTTTAATTAGCCTTTAGGTTTGTTATTTTTATCTCCATTTTCAGGGAAGTAAAAGTCATTTTCTTTCTTGAGCAGTAAAGGGGAAAATTGCATGAGAAGAAGACAGCTAGGTTTCTTGATAGTAGATCTATGAACGTCACCTCTCCCACTTGAGCACAATAGGATTTTTAGCGCCCACTTCCTTCAGCTGCCCCGCTTTCCCTTCATTTGTTCTACCTTTTTTAAGAACTTTGAAACAATCTATCCTTCTTTAAAGAAGAAAGAGATACATATATAGACTTGTCTGATCCTCTATCGAACCAAGTTAAGTGTTTTTTCCTCTTGGTTCAACAAAATATGATCTCTTATTCAAAAGAAAAGTAGGAAGGACGAAAACAATGTTTTTAAGAGAGGGAATGATAAAGTTTACTATTGTGATTTTTACCTGTAAAACTCGCCGTAGATGATCGATTTTTATAGGCATATGGGAGTATCAAGAACAGTATTCCATGCACCAGGTATGAACGTGACCTATATTCCAGTACCGGCGGCACAAATTAGTCAAGTCGTATAAGGCAGCTTTGTGAATGCCAAAGAAACACTCGATCGAGATAGCAGTAGGCCCCTCGTTAGGAGGGAATGAGATGGGTCACGGGAAGAATGAGAATTTTGTGAATATTAATGAAAATGATTTGTGAATAGTAGTAAAATAGTTTGAATTAAGATGTTTTAATGGGTTTTAGGAAATAAGAGAGAAAATGCTAAATAAAAATATTATTCATGTCACTTTGTAAAATAGTAGTAAAATACTTTATTTCATGTCACTTTGTTATGAATATTATTTCAAGACGTTCAGGACTAACAAACAGAGGAAATAAAGTTTATGGAAAACAGGGGAAGAACGGAAGAACTGTGTCTTCCGAAAGTTGACGCGGAATTGCAGAAAAATAACACTCTGCCTTCTTATGAAGATTACAAAAGGAAAGTAGACAATTGATAAAGGAAATACTTATAAAAGGAAACAATAAATTGAAAACAAATCAAAGTAAATCATCCTAAAAAAAGAAACAATTCCAAAGGTAAGTTGACTATATTCCAGTACCGGCGGCACAAATTAGTCTATGTCGTCTACATCTAGTCAAGTCGCATAAGGCAGCTTTGAGAATGCCAAAGAAACACTCGATCACGATAGCATTAGGCCCCTCGTTAGGTGGGAATTAGATGGGTCACGGGAGGAATGAGAATAGTAATGAAAATGATTTGTGAATAGTAGTAAAATAATTTGAATTAAGATGTTTTATTGGGTTTTAGAAAATAAGAAAGAAAATGCTAAATAAAAATATTATAAAATTAAAATATTGTTAAAATATTATTTTTATTTTGAAACTTGAAAAAGTTTAATTATTTTCTATGTTTTGTTTGAAAATTTGTAAGGAAAGTTGTACTGATAATTATGTATTGATTATATGAAAAAGTTAAATATTTGAAATTGAAAAGTACTATTTGTCACGTTGTAGTAATGTTTGGAAATGAAATTATGAAAAAGTTGAGATGAGATGAAATAATATTTTGTATTCCCAAACGAAGTCTTAATCACAATAAATTCATTTTAAACACTACAAGAAAAATATGTATTTATGACCATTTTTTGCGACGAAAATGACTATTTGGGTTTAAACAGACACATTTTTGTTGAAAATAGTCATTTTGCTATAAATAACTGGTCGCAAATAAGCAATTTTCTTGCAGTGAAACCACAAATAAATAAATTCATTTTGCACCATTTCTTTCATTCACATTTAACCATGCACTAAGATTGTACCGGGTTGCATCTTTTTCATTATATAAAAAAGCTAGAAGGTATCTAGTTCATCCTTTCATCCCTTGTATATGATCTTTATTATATTTTTGGCCTTCCAACTATTTATCTTTAACTTTCTAGGAAGAGAAATGTGTTGCCATGTTATAAAAAATTTACTCAATTACGTAAGTTTCATCTGCACAAAGATCCAAAATATCGCATTAAACCATATCATTGTTTAATTACTAGATCTTTGTTTAAATCTAGACTCCTTCAATTATAAAATATCAATTTAACATGTCAATTTGTAAGAACTGTTTGCTAATTGCTGCATATGGAACTGACTCTTTTCTCTGTGTTTTCAAATAACGTCTTGGGTTTGAAAATGCTCTGCATTCACACTCTCTTTGAGCCATCAGACTAAGAAATTTCTTTATGTTTATATCTTCAAGTTGGATGAATGAAAACAACTCATGTTTTCATTGAGAAGGACATGAATAAGAAAGTAGTGGTCATCATTGAGATGACATGAATAAATAAATAAGAAAGGTAATTATATGCAATAGGTAATTACCTAATATTGCCTTGCCTTGTAATTTTTGTTTTCCAGATATAAAATATATTTCTTGTGAGAATGCATTAGATCCTTAGTAGCGCCTTGATGGTGGGTTTGGTAGATAGTTGTGAATATATAACTCATAAATCTAGCACCTGTTTTGGTTTCTCGGATGTTTATATTCATTGTTAGATTCATTTTCTGAAATATAATTTTTGTTCTTTTCTGTTTTCGAATTATGGGTATATATGTTGAAGGTCGAAGGGATTGCATTTTGGTTTTTGCCTGACCCTGTCACAACAGCAGTGAAGTAATTTAAGTAATTTAACTTTGATTGAGTTTCATGACATGTGGGATCTTTGCTAACAGCCTAATTTAAAATTTAGTGTATATTTTTTATGCCTTTAGGAACTATATCAGCTTCATTAATTTGCTTACAGAGTTTTCATCTCATTTAGAATGTAAATGACGAATACTCTGCTTTTGTATTGATACTTGAAACATTCTCATATTGTTCTGTCACATTGTAACATAAATACTCTGAAATTATGATGCTTGCTTGCAGGTAATTATGATCAGGAATTAGTTGGTATTTAGTCTTAACACAAATCTTCATTTTCGATTTTTTGGCCCTATGATATGGCAGCCATCAAATGTAATGGGAGGGAAGCTGAACCCAACTTTGGGCCAAGCACCTATGAAGGGGAGATAATTGTGGATGTGTGAATGAGTATTAAACTAGCTTATTGACTGTGAGGGTGATTAAGTGTTCTATTATAAAAGGTTCCAGTTTGGATGATGGTTGTTAGTTTTCTGAATGGAGAATCAAGATTAATTTTATGTACTTTTATGTTTCTTATTATATGTTGAGCTCTGCTTATGACTCTGCACGTGTATTTCTTAGGGGTGGATAACAGCGGTTGAATGGGTATCCATTTATATGCTGTCTGTTTTGATAAAAGATTGGCTATTAGGATAATTAGATCGCAGAGAGGGAGAGACACAGCGCTATTATTCAAATGGTCAGAATTTATTAACATAACTTTTTAAAATGCAGGCAAAATGTTGGTTGGACCCTTTGGAGTGTTTGGTTTTATGCTTCAAAAGGGAATTTTCCGAGGGAGAGGAGCTTCCACCGCTTGAACATTCTTCAGCTTCTTCCTTACATTCTTCCAGTTCCAACACAATCCCAGCATATTCAGTATGTCAATCTATTATTCTCCATAATCTTGTTCTGGTTAAATCTACACGGTTCTTTAAAAAGCAATGAAGTTGTTCTCTGTAATTTCTGTGATTTCTTTTTCTGTTCTGAAGCTACTTCTTTGTGTAATTAGGACCTTTGTGTAGTCTTTATTATCTGGATGCTATATGGTTCTATTTTTTTCTCAAATCTTCTTTCCTTACCTGGTGATGTCTGGGGCCATTATATTTTATATTTATAAAAAAAAGTCAAAAATACCAATACGGTTTATATAAGTTGTTGTGTCAGGCTTCCACATATCAAAAGTGTGTTTGGTACATAAATAGAGAAGCTTCTAAATAGATTTATTAATCTAGCTTGTAGGTGGCTGCAATCATGATTTGCTATGAATTTGGGCTCAAGAAGAATAGAAATGAAAAACGCAAATCCTCTTCTTGATCATATGATGCTGGATCAGCAAATCTAACAATGCCAGTAGCAAGTAAGCTTATCTATGTAACCGTAGTGTGTGTTTATACCTATATTTTGGCTTGGATGAAAGGCAGTAAAGATGTTAGGACATCGCTTAACCCATACATCCTGAAGCATGTAAGTTTCGGCCTTTCTGTAATTTTTTATGCACTTATTACAAGTCCTATTGGTACTCGTGTATAACTTTACGTGTTGTTATACAGGTAAGTCAAAAGGAGATGAACGGAAGGAAGATCTTAGATTATCCCACGAGTCTCTGCATTCGCTGGATTAATTTTATTTGCTTCTCTCTCTTGTTGCTGATCTTAATTATATATTCTTGTTGGTGTTGGAAGTAGAATAATTTTTTTACAATGTGAATCTGAAAGCGTGTTCTTTCTTCCAGATCTGCGCCTGTCTTTTTGGTGATCTGAGAAGTCACGAGAAGGTAATCATTCTATATAGTTTTGTAACATTTTGTAACATTCTGGAAGCTTTTGATTGCTCTCTCTTATGGCTAATGCTAGCTCCAATTGCTTTCTTTCTTTTTCTTTTTCTAGGTTCCATTACCATTTTCTACCTTCATTGATTATTGTAAGCAACGGAAGAAAAAAACAGAGTGTGGTAATGACGGCGAGCCTAAAGAAGATGCTTCTGAACAAATCTATTTAGCACAGGAAAGTAAACTCAAGGCTGTAGTATAATTGATATTTATATTGATTTTACTATAAAAAAAAAAAAATTATTTCTTTTTATATTTCTGTTGGGGCATACCTTGGCTGCTTTTAGGTTATACTTTGCTTACCTTATTCGATTTTTTGATGGAGCTAATAGAATAAGAAGTATGGAATTAGTATTCGAGGACATGTAATTCAGGTACCGATTATGAATGCTGACAATGAGGAAAGGGTTCAGTTAGAATCTCTGAGGGAAGATATTGAAGTGGTTGGTATATTTCTCAGTTGAAGAGGTACTCCATGTGTTGTTGGATCATAATGACCTTTTTGGGACGTGAGTTGGGAAGTTCAAGTAATTTATGTATTCTACTTTTGTGTAATTTTTTTTTTTTATTTTGTGAAAAACCTTGTGAGTATAATTCTTCGGAAATAGTTTTTTTGCCCATTAAACTTATTTGAGGCGATCAAAAGTTCTATTTCGGAAATTACCCTCTGTGAATACATAATAGCAACGATAATTCATAATCGCTGGAAAAAATATCTAGCCATTTGCGACGATTTATTGAGTATTTGCGATGAATCACACCATTTCTTGCCTTTATTTTTTTACGTTTTTGCAACGATTAAAAATCGTTGGAAAAGTAATTTTTCTCAACGAGTTTTGCCTATCGCTGGTTCAACTTGTAAAACATTCGGTGCAGTAGAAATCGTTGGGAACGATTAAATGTGGCGATATTATGGATTATTTGAGACAATTATCGGCGTCGAGAAAGACAGTTTTTCTTGTAGTGTGTAGTACGTCATACTATAAAGTTACTTTTATTGTAAATTAGTAAATTAAACATATCATATGAAGTCAATCATATTAGTTTGTTGATTATTTTTGTGAAATATTTTTGTGGCTACAATAATTTCTTAGTTATAAACTAAGCTCCTTGTTTATTAGTAAGTGATAATTGTGGACAAAAATTAATGACTATAAGTACTTTTGTCAAGAATTGAAACTTTTTATTTCATTGACTTAATTTTTACATTGAGAAGACGTTAGAATAAATAGATACAAGACTAAATCTATCTAAGGTAACTATTACAATATGGTATGAATTTACAGTTACAAGAATAAAGGCTAATTCCTAGAATCATGGAGTTACAAATGTGGAGAAGATCTTTGCTTGATTGTTGGTAAGTGAGCTGTCAATATGCCCCCTCAAGTTGGCGCATGGAGGTCCGTAATGCCCAACTTGGGTAGAAAGTGATGGAAGAGATCTCGGCCTAATGCTTTGGTGAATATGTCGGCAACTTGCTCATGGGAGGGAGTGTGAATAGCATTAAGGAGGCCAGATTGAATTTTATCGCGAACGATGTGACAATCAATCTCAATATGTTTAGTACGCTCATGGAACACAGGATTGTGAGCAATGTGTAAAGCGGATTGGTTGTCACAATGAAGGTGGATAGGTTCTGGGTGAGGGACACCAAGATCAGTGAGGAGCTGTTTTAACCAAGTGAGTTCGCAAGTGGTAACGGCCATGGCGCGGTATTCAGCTTCAGCAGAGGAACGGGCCACGGTGGTCTGTTTTTTTGTGCGCCAGGAAATAGGATTGGTGCCAAGCTGAACAAAGTAGCCTGTGGTGGAGCGACGAGTGGTGGGACAGTTAGCCCAATCGGAATCAGTGTAGGCAGTAACATGAAGAGTGTTAGAGGAAGAGAAAAAAATGCCTTGTCCGGGACTACCTTTGATGTACCGAAGAACGCGAGTGGCAGCTTGCATGTGAGGAGCACGAGGAGCGTGCATGAATTGACTGAGAATGTTCACTGCAAATACAATATCAGGACGACTGATGGTCAGGTAAATGAGACGGCCAACAAGGCGACGATAAGGAGAAGGATCTGAAAGAAGAGAGCCGTCGTGATTGGTGAGCTTTAAATTTTGTTCCATGGGAAAAGAAGCAGTCCGAGCACCAAGTTGTCCACTATCAGATAAGATGTCAAGAGCATATTTGCGTTGGTTAAGGAAGATGCCTTGGGATGTTCGGGCAACTTCGAGACCAAGAAAGTATTTGAGAGGACCGAGGTCTTTAGTTTTGAAATTTGTAGAGAGAACATTTTTGAAGACCTCAATTTGTGATCGATCGTTGCCAGCAACTAGAATATCGTCAACATAGACAAGAACAAGAGTGATGCTGGTAGAAGTAACCAGAGTGAATAAAGAATGGTCCGCCTGAGATTGAGAAAAACCTGCATCAAGAAGCACAGTAGTTAGTTTAAAAAACCAGTTGCGGGAGGCTTGTTTGAGGCCGTAGAGGGATTTGCGGAGGCGGCAGACATGAGGTTCCCCTTTTGAACAATAACCAGGAGGGGGAGTCATGTAGACTTCTTCATCAAGGTCGCCATGTAAGAAGGCGTTGTTGACATCAAGTTGATGGATAATCCATTGGCGAGAAGCAGCAACAGCCAACAAACACCGAATGGTAGTCATCTTGGCAATGGGAGCAAAAGTCTCATGATAGTCCAGGCCTTCTACTTGAGTATAGCCTTTGGCGACTAAGCGAGCTTTGTATCTTTCGACGGATCCATCTGCTTTGAGCTTAGTTTTGAACACCCATTTGCAGCCAATGGGTTTCTTTCCAGGAGGAAGGGACTCAAGGGTCCAAGTAGAATTGGCTTCAAGAGCATGAAGTTCAGCAGACATGGCGTCACGCCAATGGGCTTGACGAATAGCAACAGAATAACAGGAAGGATCAACAGAAACAGTGAGAGCATTTAAAAAATAAGGTGAGAAGGTGAGAAACGAGAATAAGAAAGAAAAGCATATAAAGGATGAGCAGTACCTGAGGTCGATGCAGCGGATGAAGATGCAGTGGACTCAGTGTGTAGGGTCAAGCACAGATAGTCCTGAAGATATGCAGGTCTAGTAATAGTGCGACGAGGACGAGGAGGAGGAGGAGGAGGAGAAGGAGAAGAAGGAGGAGAAGAGACCAGAGAAGAGAACAAGGTGCGGTCATGGCACAGGTGGTCGGTGGCGCCACTGTCGACTACCCAGTCACGGTGGCTGTCAAAGGAAAAAGAGGAGGAGACATTACCGACGAAATTGGCGATGGAAGTGGGCGGCTTGAGCAGATCAAGCAACCTTTGGTAGAGATTAGGTGTTAAACCCGGGATGGGCGACAATACGGATGCTTGGTGAGCCATCGGCGACGAGGGAGGAGGTTTGCCGAGGATGGACGACAGCTGTTTGCCGCGGTGCTCGCGGCCTGCAGGATACCCAACGATCCGCCAACATCAGTCACGGGTGTGGCCGTGCTTGCCACATTCGGTGCAGAGCAGGGGTTTCTTCGGATGACCACCAGAGTGAGCGGCGAAGGCATGAGGAATTTCCGAGGCCACCGTTGGTCGAACATGGAGGAGACGCTGCTGCTCTTCCTGAAAGAGAATGGAAAAAATTTTGGTGATGGGGGGAAGGGTTTCCATGGCCAGAATTTGGGTTCGGAGTTGGGAAAAAGAGTCATTGAGGCCAAGTAAAAATTGGTACACTCTCTCATCTTCAGCTTGTTGTTGTAATTCTTTCAGATCGTTGGTTTTCTGTAGATGACTGAGTTCATCCCAAAATTGCTTGATTTGATTGTAATAGTCATGAACAGACTGGTTGTGTTGCTGCAGGGAAGATAACTCACGCTTGAGGTGATAAATCTTGGCATTATTGCCATGGCAAAAAAGTGACTGAAGATCAAGCCACACTTCTCGGGGATCGGTGTGAAATTCAAGGGAGTTGGCTAAGGAGGGACTGATTGAATTAAGGAGCCAGGTGAGAACCATATCTTTGGTTTGGTTCCATTGTTTGTAATCTGTAGAAGTAGTTTCGGGTGGGGGAAGGGTGCCATCAACAAAAGCTAGTTTGTTTTTGGCATTGAGAGCACGGGTCATGGCTTTTTGCCATTTAGGAAAATTGTCACCAGTGACGAGACTAGAGACAAGAAGTAGACTAGGAGAATCAGAGGGATGGAGGGCATAACAAAGGCAACCAAACACTCGGAGATGATCATATTTTGGGGGGATATTAAAAAGAAGTTCAAAGGGAGATTTATTTTGAAGAATACGACTAGGAGTTCGATTGATGAGATAAGCAGCGGTGAGGACACATTCACCCCAAAATTTTAGAGGTAAGTGAGCCTGAAAACGTAGGCTACGAGCGACATTCAAAAGGTGCCGATGTTTACGTTCCACAACACCATTTTGTTGAGGAGTTTCAACACAAGTCGTTCATGAATGATGCCGTGTTCGTGAAGATAATTTTGAAATTTATGAGAAAGAAATTCTTGGCCATTGTCAGTGCGAATGATTTTAATGGTAGTGTGGAACTGATTTTGAATGAGAGCGAGAAAATGCATGATATGAGTGTATGCTTCGGATTTATAGTGCATGAGATAAATCCAAGTGGTGCGAGAGAAATCATCAACAATGGTAAGAAAATAATGAGCACCACAAAGAGATGAGGTATGATAACCACCCCATATATCACAAAAAATTCTATTAAAAACCGTAGCACTTTTATTAGCATTAATAGAAAAAGGAAGTCTAGTGTGCTTAGAACGAGCACAAATATCACAATCAGAAACAATGCAAGAATTATTGAAAAGACTAGGAATAACTAAGCGGGAAGGGTGACCTAGGCGTTGGTGCCATAGAATCTTATTCGCAGTAATTTGAGTAGAAAGAGCCATGACGGGAGGGGGCCGGTACACATAAAGTCCATTGCAAAGTTCACCCGCTCCAATCAGCCTCCTCGAGTGCAGGTCCTGAAAAGAAACAGTGGAAGAAGAAAAAGAAACAATGCAAGAATTAGTTGTGGTGAGCTGAGGGACTGAAAGGAGATTAAAAAGGAAATGAGGGACAAAAAGGACATTGTGTAAAGTGAGGGGGCATATGGAGAGAGGGCAGCGGAAGAGGAAGAGGAAGAAGAAGAGGAAGAAGAGGCCATGGTGGGCTCGGGTAGGGTAGGGATTGTGTTTAGGCTCTGATACCATGTCAAGAATTGAAACTTTTTATTTCATTGACTTAATTTTTACATTGAGAAGACGTCAGAATAAATAGATACAAGACTAAATCTATCTAAGGTAACTATTACAATATGGTATGAATTTACAGTTACAAGAATAAAGGCTAATTCCTAGAATCATGGAGTTACAAATGTGGAGAAGATCTTTGCTTGATTGTTGGTAAGTGAGCTGTCAATAACTTTTGTGATATGTTTGGGTCATTGATCATAAAAACATTAGAAATTTGTGTTGTACGTGAAGAAGGAGGCCGGCCATTGAGGAGTTGCACGCTGGAATCACGTGGTTACGTACATAGATCCACCAAGACAATATCATGGGATTGTTCGATTACATTAATTTCTTTTTTCAAAATTCTGGAACATCTAAAAGGATCCTACAAGCAATATGGTTTTTTTCGGCCACAAAAAGTAGTCAAAACATAGTCAAAAGTCTCATAAAGGCATAAATAAATTAATGTCATCAATTATGACCTACATAACTCACACAGTGAAAAAGCAGGGAACCATTCACTCACCTCTACTATTTGTCGTAAAAACATATGTAGTATGAAATACATGTTACGGTGGAGTTCTCTTTTCAAAGAAACAGCGTATATCTAATCTCAATTCACCGTACAGATCTTCGTTTAGTCGTTATCTCAGCGCCTAACCCAAGTTCCTCCATTTGCTCGCTATCCGAAGCGCCAAAGAGGTTCTCGCATATGGCTAAACCACAGGCTACATGGATCGTGGGTAACCATGCACAGTCATTTTAAATATGATGGACCTCATCTTAGCTCCTACTAAGGCGACATATCTTTTGTGTCTTACAACTTATCTCTCTTTGGGCAAGTACCGAGTGACACGTTGTCTCATCTTTGCTCGCTACCCCTTTGTAGTACCAAAGGAGATCGCTCGTGTGCGTGAGCCGATCTAAGCCTATCGATATACATTTTTCACCATAACTCTTAAATTTATATATGGTGAATGTGTGTGCTTACCAAAAATACTTCCAATCATGCCACATGATCATAGAACACATCAGTATCATGTGCAAGTCAAACAATACCATGAGGTAGTGAGAAATCACATGATCAACTATAAATTATTAAACCACAACTCTCAAGTGGTGTTTAATGACCATTTCTCCCCATGTGCATTCTAATGTGTAGTAACTTTCCAAAACATGCTCCTACGAAGAGACTTTGCTTTTACATATAAAAGTCCTTTGCATAACCATGAAATCAGCAACGATTCATTGCGAATCTCATTTAGTTCAAACTCACAATATAAACCTTAGATTCTAGTCAGCAAGTCCAACTGAGATTTTTAAGAATCTATAAGGTTAACACAAATGTCATTCAACAAACTTGTTACTGCTAGGCCCATATCACTTATGATATAACCTTTTTTATGTTAATGGCTCAACACCAATACAAGACTATAATACTGATCGATCATGATCTGTTAGAATTCTAATCAGTGAGACCAAATTAACCCTAGGGAATTTGCTTTGGTGATGACCTAATAAATGTGGGTGTGTGAGTGGCCTCAATTCAAGCATGCTCGATAGCTAATTTGTCAGAGAGAATGTGGTTATTTAAATTTTTGGTAACAACCAAAATAACACGTCGATGTCATAAAGGCTATGTACAATTTCTTGTGGGTACTAACAAAGAACATTCATGCAAGGTTTCTTGATGGTCTCTGTTCATTCATGGCTTAGGATACCCCCAAAGTATCCTATATTTTTGTATTCTTGTGGCCTGCCCTCCCATCTACATTAATGGCAATAAAGGGGCTAATAAAATGGGTTCCTAGAATTTGCAGCAAGGTAGTGAAACAAATGCTAAGTTGTCCTAATCATGTATTGGTGATATCTGCATTTGAAGGTCATATAGTAGATAAGGGTTGATAAGGGTCTTAGGGATGTGAATTTCACTATTGAGCATCAATTTAGAGAGGGGAACAAGGCAACGGATTACCTTGCCCATAGAGGAGAGGAAGGACATAATAACAGATTTGTTGATTTTGATTTTTTGCCTCGTCAATTGAAGGGTATTCTTCGATTGGGTCGTATACCATGTTTTACCCCTGTGGTGGGGTTATAAACCACCATTATACTCGTGGCTGGGTCGTATACCATGTTTCACCGTGGTAGGGTTATAAACCACCGTTATACCCGTGGATGGGCTTTATACCATGTTTCACCCCCGTGGTAGGATTATAAACCACCATTATACCCGTGGTTGGGCCTTAATAGAAACAGAACAGAACAACATCAGAACCAGATCATATTCAGATACAGAATCAGAAATTCCTGCCAAGGTTTTCAGATGCCACATTGTAACAAAACCGAATACTGAACAACTTCAGATCATTTCACATGTTCGAAATAAACATAATCAAAACATCTTCATTTATTCACAACAAAAACTTTTAGATTTTCATATTCGCTCTTTTTGCATAGTTCAGAAAATAGAATGCATAAAATTAGATCATGTCTACACCAATCATGACAGAAAATACTTTCTCTTATATAGAATTTATGCATATGCAGAACAAACATCTGAGGTTGTTTTCAGATTTCTTTTAAAAAACAAACATACTTATTTTCAAAGTCAACCTCATTTCATTTCTTTTTTGTAAAACTATTATATGAACTCCACTTACCTGTGCTTCTTAACTTTTCAGAAATTCTCCACAACAGTATTGAACAATTGTCAATCGTCACCTATAAAAATTCATGTAACTTAAATAAATCTCCAATGAACAGATAATCTCATATTACACCTGAAGTACCTATTTTAATTCCTCAAAAACTTAAAATTTCTCTTAATTCTAAAATACCACCACTTCCTAAATTCTTCAATATCCACATAACTATTAAACTCAGAATATTTCAAAAATTGCATAATAATATTAATAATAAATAAAAATATGCCATAAAATACATTTCTAGTTTAAAGACTCGTTAAAACAAAACTGATTAAAGTATGAGAGAAAATATTTCATTTAATAAAAATAGAGTAATTAGCTTCACTTTAAAGAGTTCAAAATAAAACTCCTGCACTACTATGTACTTCTAAAAAAAATATTAATACTAATAATATAATTCAAATATTTATTTAATCTGTATTTAAAACAAAACTCATACAAAGTGAGTTTAATATATAAAAACTAAAACATGAACAACTTATAATTACTCTCTTAAAAGCATCAGTTGACTTAGTACTATAAGTCCAAACGTCTACGTCCAAATAAAAAAATATAACCTGCACGTAATATAAAACTCATGATTTCAAACCCAATATACATAATCAACTCATTAAAATATAAATCCATTAAACTAAACGTCTGAAATAATAAATCTGGAAACATCATCCCCTTAAAATGGTAATAGAACATCTCATCTATTAGGTTAACCGAGACCCAAAAATATTCCCTTTTTAAGAAAACTACCACAAAAAACAGAGGAGCAAGACGTGAGTGCGGCAGCAGCACTTACCCAAGGAAGACTAAGAGGCAGCGGCACTGTGGGGAAAGAGGTCGCGGCGGAGTTGGGTTGCGGTGGAAGGTGGCTGTCCCGACAGAGGCGCACTAAGAGAAAGAGAGAAAGATGAGCGAGAGAGAGAGAACGGTGAGAGAGAGAGAGAGAGAGCACGGAGGCAGAGCTCGAGAGTGAGGGAATTCGATGTGGGCTTACCTAGGGGTGGTCACGGCGGACCTGGGCGTGTGACCAGTATCTTTTGGTTGTTCCCGCTTGAGGCTAAGCAGCAGGGCGGCGGCGTTGGGGTTCGCTATGGAGGAAGGCCGGTGCTTTGCGTTTCGGTCTTGCAAAACAGAGGAGGGCTTGCGGGGTTGGCACGCGGAGGAGCTGGGGCTTCCGTGGTGGTTAGGTGAGGGGTGGTGGCGTCGATTGTATGTGTAGATGGAGGCCGGGCAGCTTTCACACTGTGGCTAACGGGGTGTTGCCATGCATGGGTTGAGGCCGTGGGTTGAGGAGAGCTAGTGAGGGTGCAGTTTACGGTGGAGAGAGCCTACCGTGAACGGTGGCTGTGCTTGAATGGTTTGGTTTAAGGTGCTTTCTAGACAGGAAGGGCTTAGTTACAATGTTTGCATGGGACGAAAAACGCTTATGTGTTTCATGGTAGTGAGACCAACCGAGAAGGGCTTGCGCAATGACTGGATCGTGGGGTGGTGAGAACTTACGGAGAAAAAAGAGGAGCAAGAGAGAAAGTTTGGAGGATGACTTGATCATCTGGTAGTGAATTGAACGAGTGGCGCCGTGGGTGAGTGAGAGTCTGAGTATGTGATGGAAAAGAAACGGAAAAGAAAAGCAAACCGCAGAGATGTGGGGAAAAAAATGGATTTGAGGTGGAGGGATTTTCGGAAGTGAAGAAACTGGAGGGAAAGCAAAGAAGAAGAAAAAAAAGAAACGGTCTAGCAAGAAAACTGCAGTCAGGGAACTACCAAAACGACAACATCGTGGGCTTGGCCTCCCTTTTGGTTTGGGCTTAGGCTCTGAGTATTACAAGGAATATTTGGGATGAGGGATGGAGAAGGAACATCTGCACAATCATTTGAGGGAAATAGAAACTTTGGAAGACTGTGGGAGGATGCACAAAGAGAATTGTACGAGAGGTGCACTCGTGATAGCAAGTTGTCTTTCATGGTGAGGTTGCTCTATATTAAGTCTATTTTTCATATTTCTACCAAGGCCATCGACATGTTGCTAGAATTATTTACAGAGGCTCTTCCTTAGGATAACGTAGTACCCCATAATTTTTATGAAGCGAGTGCTAGGATTTGATTATAATATCATCCACACTTGTAAAAATGATTGTGGTTTCTACTGGCAGCAATATACAAATGATTGTGTTCTCTACTAGCAGTAATATACAGAATTTGACTCATGCCCAGTGTGTCATGAGTCAAGATGGACATCCGATAAACATAACGCACCCCACAAAGTTTTAAGACATTTTCCGTTGATGCTAGATTTACAAGACCAGATCGAAATTATGAAGGTGAACGAGAGATGGGAGTCTCATCGACATTTACCGTGTTTTTCCAGACCGTACGTCCCATAGGCGCACAAAGGGGGTATGAGCTATGGAGGCGAGAGTTTGAAAGTGCTCGATGGTATGTCTTGAATAATTGTGCAGATATTAACCACTACTTGAGGTTAGTGATGATCCTCTAAATCATCTTTAAGTCCATGTATAATAATATAATATAACTTGATACAAATTAACCATTCACATGAACATGCGCAGCGAACATATACAACTACTTCGCACGAATGGTGTAACTGATGTAGAAAAGAAGCACGAAGAGGAATTTGACTCATGGTTTGAACATACGGTATTACTGTAAAGCCCCATTTTATAATACAAACTTCATACCACTAAACTCCACTTTTTTTCTATATAATAATATTTATTGATGTAGGTTGTATCGAGATATGGTGAAAATTCAGAAGAAATCTCACCATAACTGTATGCTCTGGCATGTGGTCTGTCCAAGCGAGCCATCCAGTACTCTAGATGTTTGGTGCGTGGATATAGATTTCACACAACTGATAGATAACGATATAGAAAAACTCAAAATTGTAGGGTCGTAGTCGAAGGAAGCCATAGGGATGATAATATTGACTTCTACGGAATTGTGGAAGATATCACAGTGTTAAAGTACATGGGGAGATATATGGTCTGGTTGTTTAAATGTAATTGGTGGAATGTCTCAAATCCTAGGTTGGGAGTGCTTAACGATGATTATTTTGTGAGTGTCAATACATCTCGCACATGGTATGAGGATCCCTTCGTTCTCGCTTGCCAAGCGAATCAAGTTTTTTATTTAGATGATACGGAGTATGGAAACCCATGGCGGGTAGTGGAGAAGTTTGCACTAAGAAATGTATATGATTACATTCCAGAGGCAGACGAACCACATGAAAAAGTTGATAGTCTAACAAATGAAGAAGCATATCAAGAAAACGAAGTAGGCATTAATCTATTCGTTGATCTAAGCCAATATGATATGGTCCCATTGCATAGAAAAGATGTTCAACCTGAAGTAATTGAGGGTGAAATATCGAAAGAAGATGAATCAACTGAAATGCCTAGCGAGGATGAGGGCGAATGGTCAAGCAAAACGGATAATGAATGAATTTCAAACTTAAATTTTTGTAAATATTATTCTTATAAATATTCGTAACGTTTGTTTGAATAATAATTTGTTACAATTTCAAATAGATATGCCTCCCAAACGTAAAGCAACATTTGTGCCATCCCCATCCATTATTGACTCCCCATGTGATTCACTTACCATGAATAGTGAGCCAACATTATCAGACCTAGAACAATGTACTTTATCAAATTAAATACCACATTTTATGCTCAATTTAAGTAATATATCTATAAAATAAAATAATTTAATTAAAATACATGCTTTAATTATTGTATATAAAGTTGTTGTAAGCCAGTGCCGAAGTAGAGGCACTACGATGGGTGTCTGTATAGAGAAAGTAAGGAAAGTAGGTAAAATTAAAATTGATATTCCAGATGATCACACCAGTGGCTCCAAAAATTCGGCATCGTGGCTTGCTTCTCATGTTGGTACGCTTACTCGCACGTATTCATCGATTCCTACATCCTCTTAGTCTAAAGTTCCCCACACTGTGAAAGACCACATCAAAAATGGTTGCTCGGTAATAAGCTACATCTCAAGCAACTAAGTATATAACATGTTACTTTCAAGTTACTTTGTATTTATACTAATTGTTTATAATTTTTGAAAGGATGAGTTCGAGCTTAATTTTGGTCGACAAGAGGATCGATTAACGGTTGAGGAACTGATGTCGAATGCAATCCGAAGGTACAAAGGTTGATGCCATGCACACTATAAGAAGTTCAGCACTACAATAGAGGCGTGCCAAAATCCATTCCAAGCAATGCCACCAAATGAATGGGAGTAAGTTTGTGATATGTTTGAAGATCTTGCTTATCAGGTAATTTCGCTGTTATCTATTTTTAATAGTATATGAAATATGTATTAAACATATAGACATAATATTTTTTTTAGCAACAGAGTACTGTGAACAAAGCAAATAGACCAAATTTAACGATACACCATCATGCAGGTTCTCGATCTTTTCATCGTTTGTCTAACAAAATAGTAAATTATTCTAGTCTCCGTTAAATATTAACATATAATACATTTTTTTATTCAAGTTCTAATATAGATTTTCTTTTTGCAGAAAGAAGAAAGTAATGCTGCCTATCATTTGACCCAAGTGTATGCTAAATCACATAAAAATCATGATAGTGTTTGGACCAGTCCCGAATCAAAGGTAAATTATGTAAGTTTAAGTTTCTTTAATTCCATTGTGACTATATATTTTTGTTACTTATACTAACTAGTATGTTTTTATTTTTGTAGGACAAGATGATATCTCTTAAGGAAACTATTGCAGATCCATCTGATGCATCATCTGTCAACGATGCTCAGATCCTTTCTCATGTTCTTAAATCACGTTCTGGATATTTGAGGGCCTTAGGATGTTGCACCAAGCCATCCTCAACGTCATCATCTTCTTCTCGAGCCAAGTCGATTGACGACAAGACTAAGAAATTGGAGGAAGCAACACTTAAGATAGAACGATTGAGGTCCAAGAAAAAAAAGTTGCTGACCCGATTAGATCAAGTAGCGAATCTTGAAGCAAGATAAGAAGAGAACATGCAGAGGAGACTCGGGATGGAGGTGCAAAAAGCTGTGCTTGAACAGTTGCAGTCAATTCAGTCAATTATGTCACATAATTCTATACTACCACCACAATTGTAAAAATTTATTTTTTCTATCATTGTCTTTCTATTATTATGTTTCAAAACATTTGAACAATTGATGTTTGAATTACAATGTGTAATAGTAGTATGGTATTTTTAATTAATTGAATTCTGTTCTGTATGATTAATACCGTTCGAACAGTAAATAACAAGTTCGAACGGTAAATTATCATTTATAAATCCATTCGAATAAAAACAAACCCATTCAAACAAAAAATAATCAATTCGAACGATAAACGAGAAATACAGTTCAAACGAACATAATTTATATTCAAATAAAAGTCATTCGAACAAAATTTATTGGTTCGAACACTCCGTTTGTTCGAACAGGATAAAATATGGTTATTTGTTTGAATCAAAATTTCATTTTGTTCGAATGGACGGGCTGGTTCAAATTGACAGATATTTCATTCGAACAATTTGTTGAGACGAAATTGGTTCATCTCAAAAAAAATTCCCGTGTGAACAATTTCGAATGGTTCCGCCAAATTTCGTCCCTAAAAGTGATTTTGGAGATGAAAATTGAATTTCGTCTTCAAAAACCTTTTGAGACTGTCTTTTAGAGATAAAAATTTTTTTTCTCCAATTCTTTTTTAGACGAAATTGGAGTTTTTTGAGACAAAAATTTTTATCTCAAAAAACCATATCTCTTGCAGTGTGAATACAAACCTAGCTAGAAAGGCTAGAATCGAATCTTAGTTACATAAAACAGACAAGGATTAATTCAAGAAGGACGCTTTAGAGCTGTCCGACCGGTATTTGGGCTTTAACAGCCCCCAAATCAGAACGTGCCACGTCAGCAATTTTACTTAAATCACAATAGACCTTATTACAGTAGATCTTTCAGACCCCTTACACGCCCGAAATCAATTCTTCATCTTGTTTGGTAGCCCAAAAGATTTGCGGGTGGTAAAAAAAATGGCATCGAATTGGTGAATTTGAATATTTGAAACCGAAAGTTCCTATTTTTCGCCATTTTGACGAACAAAAAGTCACAATTTGGTGTTTATAATTTTTAAAAGTATATTTCTTTTCTATTCTTTTCTTGTTTTCAGTTTCTTCAGCAACCAAGAAAGGAGTTAGCTTTTTCTCATTTAACGTAAATTTTCAAGGAAGCTTCTTTCTTTTCAAGGAAGTTATCCTCTAACTTAGCCAGCTTTGTTCGCATATCTCTTCCACTAAGCCACTTTTTTTTTTTCAGAGGGGAAGATGATTATATGCTTGGAAATATAATTGAGATTGAGCTCCACAATTTCATTACCTTTAATCACCTAAAATGCAAGCTAGGATCACGCCGTGCGAGAGGAGATGAAGGGGACGATGCGTGCGAAGGGGCAGCTGTGCGAGAGGGTTGCGAAGGGACTGAAGCAGCCGAAAGGGAGGGGCAGTGAGCTTTAGGCGTATGGGGAAGGGTAATATCTCATGCGGTGCGGTTCCATTCTAGTGTAAATGAAAAGCTTACATGTCATGAAAGTATTGGACGGCTGCTTTTTTATGGATGTCAGCCCGACCGGTTACCAGATTAACTCTTAATTCAAAGAATTAAAGCTGTTAACTACATGTTTGGAAAGCTTTTATAAATATATATATATATATTAATTATATAGGAGTGTGGGGGTGATGAAACATTGACTTGATCTTTCAAATGGGGGCATGCTGTCTCCTAGACAATGATAGAAAAGAGTGTGGGGGTGACGAAACATTGACTTGATCTTTGATGAATTTGTTTGTCTAATAATAAAAAAATATATATCTGAAAATTCTCTTTTTAGTCACTACTCTCTGGGGTCTTTCCTTCTTTCTTTCCAACGTGAAAATTACATCAATTTTTTGGACTTTTGAGACATTTGTTAAAAGAACGAGGAGCAGAAGACCATCAAATACAGATGGGAAAATCTTAAGCAGTAGAAATGAGAAGCAAGATCTCCCAAGGCGGGTTCATCTCTTGCATACACAACACCTGTGTGTACTAGTTGGTTGTCCACCTTTGCATATTTTATTATAAAAATAATTTTACAATCTGACGTACCATATAAAATTACGTTAAAATTTTAATTTATTTTATAAAATTTCTTTGTAACTAAAGTTTTTTTCTATAAAATAAATATCCTATGCACGCAGCAAGCACCAAGAAGGTGGAACCAATTTAAGCAATTAATTAGCTGAAGCCAATACATTTATGCTCCAATTGAACGTTTTATCCTTTATGTATCAAATTATTAAAACTGAAAAAATATTGCCTTTAATTATGAAAAAACGGACATATATATATATATATATGGTACTCATATCGAATTTCAACCGTTAAGATCAATTAAAAAATGTGAGTTCATGTACAATGCTGACGGTAAAATAATCTAAGCGAGATATTTGCATTATAAGTTTTTTTTTTATGGTTCCAAAATAATGTATCAGTATTAAAAATTTTAGAGGACGATCGAAATGTAAACTTTTAGTTCTATATATTTAAAATATACAAAATAAATATTTCCCTTGTGTGCCAGCAAAAGAGAGAAAAAAAGAAGAAGACGGAAACAGGGAAATGGAAACACATGCAGGTGGAATAAAATTACGAGAACAATTAGACATGAGGTCTGCAAAACTTGCAAAACAAAAACGAAAAAGTAAAGCGATTGATCAGACAAAAGGATCTTATCCAAAGATAAAAGTGGCCAAAAAAAATGCCATCATGGGAATTATTTATGACTGGGAAAGCAAGAGATTCCACGTACAACAATAATTTAAGAGTTCAATCATGGAATGACTCCTAAAAGAAGTCTTTTTTTTTTTTTTTTTTTTTTTTTTTTTTTAAGTCTCCCACTAGCACTATGGTTGTTAGCTTAGATCAGTAGTCTAACAATAAGCTTTAAAATAAAATAATTAGAGGTTTTCTGTTAATTATAAATGCTAGATTGTGGTCGAAAAAATGAGTAAATATATCATGTTAAAAGGTAAACAACGAGATCAACTTTTTTATTCATCATTATATATATAATATCGCTAATTCATTTAATATATTTACTGATTTTTTTACTAAATATAAGCCAAATTAAAATTAACAGAGATGCACATCTGAATCGGTCGTGATGCTTGTGGGCAAAAGTTATTTATAAGTTTTGTGATATGGTTGGGTGATTGATCACCAAAACATTGGATTTTTTTTTTTCTTTCTTTTACATAGATCCACCAAGAGAGTATCATGCAGTACTTGTTTGATTACAACTTTTCCTTTCAAAATTTTGGAATTTTTAAAAGAAGCTAAAATTGCATTCGAAACAATTCAAAAACATATTTGGGAAAAGATCATAAAATTATGCCGGACCATAAAATTATTGTCCTGAAATTATTATTATTTTTCTTACTTTGTAATAGGGGTTTTAATGAATGTTATGTTTCTAAACTGAGAGTGCTAATGAAGAGATGGTTTTGTTTTTTAGTACTTAAACAAAGTTTAAGATAAAAAGTGGACTTATCTAGAAAGTAGAAGTGTTAATTCATTTCCCACGCTATCAAAGCTGGTACCAGTCGAACAATAACCAGTGCTAACATCAATACTTAAAGATTGGATTAGGTTTTTTTCCTTGAATGCTTTTCCTTAATTTTCAAGAGGCTTGCTACGCATCCGCCCCTGTTTATCACACATAACCCACACCTCACGTGATTTTACCTTTTTTGTTTTGTTTTTTCCTTCTCCTGAAATGCGCGTTTCGAATAGCCCTACAGACAATACCACCGTGTCCCTACTCTGTTTTTTTTTCTTTCTTCGTTTTGCACCAGACCTGCTCTCTCTTCCTCTCTCTCTCTCTCCATCTCTCTCCTCCTCGACTCTCTCTCTCATCCCTCACCGTCTCTCTCTCTCTCTCCTTGACTCTCTCTCTCATCCTCTCATTCTCGATGTCTCTCTCTCATCTCGATCTCTCTCTCTCCTCGACTCTCTCTCTCATCAACTCTCTCTCTCGTTCAGTCCGTTTCTCTCATAACTCAAATTTTGGAGTGGGTGGTTAGGAAGAAGCCACGTTAGGTGTGGGTTGGCTAATGTGAAACAGGAGGCTGATGCAAAGATTTATTCAATTCTCAATCCATCCAGTACTTCCACTACCAGCCAGTACTTCTTGAATGCTATTAGGAAATATTATTCATGCGAGCCCCAATCCCCCATCTTTGGGCTGTTAGGAAATATGTTTTGAGAAAATTAAGAATCTTTTAGAGATTTTTTTTTTTTTTTATAACGATGGAAAAATTAATATGTTCCTGTTTTTTTTTTTTTTTTTTTTGCTTAATCATCTTTGGATAAAAAGAGTTTTTCTTTCTTGAAGTATAAATTCTTTTGCCACCAAGCATGCACTAATAGTTAAGTTACATTAATTAATCTACCCATAATTCACAAATTAAAACTTAGAACACACGATGAAAGAACTGGCCTCATAGCACACACCTAATTGAGCAGTTAATCACTCATACGTACAAAAGCTCCCAGTAATACAAAGAAGACCATGAGAGAAAAATGTTAACGTACAAAAAGATCTATTTGGAGATAACTTAAACACTGCATGCAAAGAGACCGAAATCTACCGTGACTTGGAGGAACATGATGGATGATTGTGGCTTAAGAAAAAAAGGATTATCTGCAATCATCTGTTGGTGTTAGTGCTTGATTTCTCATGCTATCAATGGTACTTGTGGAAGAATAGCCAGTGCTAACATCGATGCTTGAAGAGTGTGTGGATGGATGAAGAAAATACTCACTCTTGTGATCTGTGTTGTGATTAGCTTTTTTTCCTTGAATGCTTTTCCCTAATTCTCAATTCATCCAGTTCCACTGCCACTTCTTTCATAGTAGGCCTATCGTCTCCTTTAACACTAAGACTTCTTTTTGCAACATTAGCAACTATTTTTAGTTCCTCAGCATTACTCCCATTGTAGATGTGATCATCAAGAATTTCCAATAGGCGATCCTCTTCTACCATAGAAATAAAGTATGTCGCCAATCCATAGATCCTGTGTGATTTTGGAGTCATTGTTGTAACATTAAGCCACCATTTTTCTGAAACCACTTCGCTTTGAGTTTAATGAGTTTTCTTTTCTTGAGTCCTCAATATACGCAGGAGGTTCCCACAAGGAGCACTAAGAGGCTTATTTTGATACCTGTATTTGCATATTCAAAGTTATAACATGCATTTCGGCCAATTAGATAGTTTCGTATCTCTATCGATCGAGAAGGTTATGAACCTAATATATATGTATTATATTAAGATGAGTCAACCTAGATTTGAAATACAATGTTTGTCAAGCAAATTATGATCTACTGGGAAAGTATATAATTAGTTATTCCTTAATATTGTAGTTTTCAAAGTAGAAATCAGTGAGGTTGGGAAATAAAATTCTTATAAATGTACGTACGTACATACCAATGCAATGCTGATGATCTTATTATTAGATTGGCCAACTATAGGCCTGCAATCTATTCCATCTATCCTCTCATCGCCTTAGTATCCCTTGCGACAAGTACATGTGTAATTTCCATCAATGTTGATGCATGTTGCATTGGCATTGCAAGGTTTCCAATGACCCAACCTGCACTTATCAATATCATTAAAAAATATATTCTAATAATATTTTATTTAACTTTTTAACTTTAATCTCAACTCATCTCATCTCATCTCACCTGTGAAAACAAACGAGGCTAAGTCTCCCACTAGCACTATGGTTGATAAGGTTTCTAAAATTTTATCGAAATCTTAAGAGTTCAACTAGGAAATTATATAGATCATGCAATCATGGTCATTAGCCAATGATATATCCAATTGGTATATATTACAAGAAAATTGCTTATTTGTGACCAGTTATTTTCAGCAAAAATGATTATTTACTGTAAAAATGAGTTTATTTTTGTCACAAATAATCATAAATAATCCGTCGCAAAAGTCATGAAAAACGATAAAGTCTTTATCAATGACTAAAAATCTCTCTCCATGACCAATCCTCAAAAAAGCTCAACTGGTTCTTGACATCTTCTAAGTCTTGGTCAGTTTCACATGTTAGAAGAGAAAGTAACAAAGCTGCTCATAGGCTTGCTAGGGATGCTTTGTTAAATTCCATTTCTTCTGTTGATTTGGGGAAGGTTCCCACTTGTATTCTTGACCTTTGTTGATTTATGATTAATTGAAATGTTTTCCTTTTAAAAACAAAAAAATCTCTCTTTATGCCCCATGCATGTTGAGTACAAAGAGATATAGTTGTCCTTGTTGGACTAAAAATATTAAAAAAGAAAGGGTGTCTATTAAAAATAAATAATTATTCAAGCAAAAAATGAATGAATATGAGTATTCAAAAGTACGTAAAAGGAAATTAGGTTATAATTTGGAGATGTCGTGCAACACATGGTCGATGTAATATATATTATATACCCCACCTCTTGCAGTACGCTTAGATCAGTCATAAAGTCTATGAAATTACTACTTGTCCTAAAAGTTTAAGTTGATGAGAAGATATGTATTTTATTATTTATTTTATATCTTAACACTTCCCCTCGCGTATGGGTCAGATCCCCCTCAATGGGTGACCCAACATGTGAAATATTTAACTAAATGAGATAGAGTGTAGAGTCATGATTCGAATTCAAGACCTCTGCTCTAATACCATGTGAAATCACAACTTGTCCCAAAAGCTTAAGTTGATGAGAAGAGATAGATTTTATTATTTATTTTATATCTTAACAAAATTTAACAATAAGTTTTAAAATAATATAATTAGGGGTTTTCTGTTCTTAGCTAGCTTGACTTTTTCAAATTAATGCTTGATTATGGTCCAAAAAATGATTAAAGCGTCCCTTACTCCATTCATACTGAATGACGGGACGGGTGAGGCAGACTGTTGGTAATACACTTCGTGAACAAGGAACCGTCTTTCTCATAGCGAAATTGGGTAGAATGCCGAGCGAGCTATGCAATCAAGTTTTGGGAATATCATGATAAAAAGTAAAGTACGAGATCAACTGTTTTATTCATCATTATATATATATAATATATCGCCAATTCATTTACCTAACATAATTAATATATTTACTGATTTTTTTTTACTAAATATAAGCCAAATTCAGAATTAACAGAGTTGTAATTAATCTCAATCGGTCGTGATACTTGTGGGCAAAAATTATTTGTGACTATAAGTTTTGTGATATGGTTGGGTGATTGATCACAAAAACATTGGTTTTTTTTTTTTTTTTTACATAGACCCACGAAGAGAGTATCATGCACTTGACTACGACTTTTCCTTTCAAAATGTTGGAATTTTTAAAAGAAGCTAAAATTGCATTCGAAACAATTCAAAAATATATTTGGGAAAAGATCATAAAATTATTTTACTGAAATTATTATTATTTTTCTTACTTTTGTAATGGGGGTTTTAATGAATATCATGTTTCTAAACTGAGAGTACTAATGAAGAGATGGTTTTGTTTTTTAGTACTTAAACAGAGTTTAAGATAAAAAGTGGACTTATCTAGAAAGTAGAAGTGTTAATTCATTTCCCATGCTATCAAAGGTACCTGTCGACCAATAGCCAGTCCTAATATCAATACTTAAAGATGAGTGAAGCATACGACCGAGTTGAGTGGAGCTTTTTGAAAGAAGTGATGACTATTATGGGGTTTGATTTGAAGTTGGTTGACTTGATTATGGGCTGTATTCAGACTGCCTCCTTTTCAGCATTGGTTAATGGTGAACCAAGGGGTCACATTGTCCCAAGTAGAGGAATTATACAAGGAGACCCTTTGTCCCCTTATCTATTCTTATTGTGCACTGAGGGGCTTATCTCTTTGTTAAAGGAGACTACTTTTAAACATGATATTTTAGGGATCAAAATCTGCAGAAGTGCTCCCTGTATTAATCATCTACTCTTCACAGATGATAGTGTGATCTTTTGCAAGGCTGATATGGGGGAAAATATGAAGATACAAGCACTGTTGGCAAGATATGAGCAGGCCTCTGGTCAAAAAATTAATAGGGACAAAACTTCCATGATTTTTAGTGGAAATGTTTCTGTTGACAGGAAAAAGGAGTTGCTGTAGTTGTGGGGTGTTAATGGGGTCCAACAATATGAGAAGTATTTAGGACTACCTTCTGCTATGAGTAGGTCTAACCAAAGGCTTTCATTGAAATAAAACAAAGGGTATGGCAGAAGCTTCAAAGTTGGAAGGAAAATTTTCTCTCACAAGGTGGGAGAGAAATTCTGATCAAAGTAGTGACCCTTTCAATTCCTACATACTCAATGAGCTGCTTTCGTTTACCTACTAGTCTATGCTCAGAATTGGAACCCATGATGGCAAAGTTTTGATGGGGACAAAGGAAGGATGAAAGAAGAATTCATTGGATAAGTTGGCAAAAAATGTGTGACCATAAGAGGGAAGGGGGACCTGGGTTCAAAGACTTGAGAATATTCAATTTGGCTTTGTTAGCCAAGCAAGTTTGGAGGATCATGCAGGATACAGATTCATTGCTTCATAGAGTGTTCAAGGAAAAATATTTTCCTAATGAAGTTTTTTTGAAGGCTGGTCTAGGCAAAAAACCATCTTTTGCGTGATGAGGTATTTGGGAGGCAAAGAAACTGTTGGAACAGGGTTGTATATGGAGGAAAGGGAATGGTAACACAACAAAGCTGTGGAAGGACCCTTGGATCCCAGGTCACCAATCTTTGATGCAAGAAGACATTTGTGTTATGGATGAATTCCAAGAAGCTTATGTGGAAAGATTGATAGATCCTGTTACTCAAGGATGGCAGGTGAATCAGCTTAGAGCTCTATTCAATCCAAGTCTAGTTACTGATATCTTGAAAGTACTGATTTGTTCTACTGAGCAACCCGATAAGATGATATGGTCCCAAGAAAGAAATGGCAAGTTTAGTGTAAGAAGTTGCTACAGATTTTTTAAAGAGAAGATAAGTGGTGGTGGAGGTGAATGTTCGAATGCAAGACAACAGCAGGTTCTCTGGAAGGTTTTGTGGAAAATGAAAGTTCCAAATAAAATAAAGGTTTTTGCATGGAGGGCCTGTAGAGAGGGGTTACCATCAAAGTAGAATATGCTCAAAAGGCATGTTAATATTGAGGGATCTTGTTGTTTTTGTAGGCAAGGGAGTGAAGACATAGCACATGCATTGTTTTACTGTCAATCTATACAATTGGTTCCCATATGTTCCCTTAATGAAAATCTAGATAAGCATTTAAATGTAATGCAGATCGCATTGCAGGTTTTCGAGAAAGGAAAGGAAGAGGAGCTCTCTTTATTATTCTCTATGGCATGGGGTTTTTGGTGGAGAAGGAACCAAATGATTCATGATCAGAAAGTTATAGCAGTACAAGAGGTTATGCTATTTCTGTCCAAAGGTCTTTCATAGATCTCAAACAATTGCCAAAGCCTAAGGTTCGAGATTATTATGAATGGAAACCACCACCTATTGACTGGTTGAAATTGAATGTTGATGGAGCTGTTTTTGGTGAGATCAACAGAGCAGGGGTGGGGTTGGTTCTCAGAGATGGGAAGGGAGATGTTATATTGGCAGCTAGTAAGATAGAGTTTGAAGTGCAAGATGCTGAAGCTATCGAATTACTAGCCATCCTACGAGCTTTACAGTTGTGTGCTAACATGGGAATCCAAAGAATGTTGGTTGAGTCAGATTATCTGATGGCTATACAAGTGCTCAACAATGAGCTTGAAACTGCTGCTGTGTTAGATCCATTAGTGCAAGAAATCAGAAAGCTTCAAATGCTTTTTGCTGAGTGCAAATTTCAACATGTGTATAGAGAAGGCAATGGGGTTGCTCACAAATTAGCCCGGTTTGCTTGGAATGTTGAGGATATCTCAATGTGGTGGGATTATTTTCAATATTTTATTTCTCAAGCTGTTTGGTTTGAAAATATCTGTAAACTTTCTTTTTATTAATGAAATGTTATGTTTCCTATAAAAAAAAAAGATGAGTAAAGCTACGGATCAGCCATTGTTCACGGCTGATCCGTAGCACACCTTCCGTGTCACTTTTTTTTTTTTTAATTATCAAAGAATTAATATTAGCATCCGCAACTGTTCAGCTCACACAACCCACACCATTATAAAAAGACTAAAATACCCTCTGTAATAAAACCAAATTTCATTTCCTTTTCAATTTCAAACTCTGAACGGATGAGAGAGAATGAGAAGCGAGAGAGAGAGACGATGGGAGAAAGGGAGAGACTGAGAGAGTCGAGGATGAGAGAGAGATGGTGAGGGATGAGAGAGAGTGTCGATGAGAGAGAGACGGTGAGGGATGAGAGAGAGAGACCGAGAGGACGAGAGAGAGAGACAGTGAGGGAGGAGAGAGAGACGGAGACTGAGGCTTGGTTTGGATAGTGAAAGTGTTTGAGAATGTTTGTGAATAGTAGTAAAAAGTAAGTGAAAAGTAATAATAGAATATTGAATAGTAGTAAAAAGTACGTGAAAAGTAATGAATAGTAATAAAAGTAGGTAAAAAGTAATAATAAAGTAGAAAATATTAGTGAGAGTGTTTGAGAGTACCTCAGAGTACTTCGCCACCCAAACTTGGTTTGAGAGACGGTGAGGGAGGAGAGAGAGAGACGAGATGAGAGAGAGACGAAAACTGAGAGATGAGCCGGATGAGAGAGAGAGAAACGATGAGAGAGAGACCGAATTGAGAGAGACGAGGGGTGCAAGGATTAAAAAAAAAAAAAAATCAGAGAGCTGCCACGTATGGTGTGCAAAATTACACACCACAACAGTGGCGGATCCCTATCATTACTCAGAACGTGCATTTCATCGGTTTGAATGCCGCCCTCTCCATTCCACACCACTCCAAAATTCAAAACTAGCGCTCCTAAAGTTTCACTCTCCAAGGCATTTCGTTTCAGTTATTTTCAAAGAACATTTCGATTCCCTTTCAATGGAGGCCGTGAAGACGACGAGGGGAGCGGGAGGTAGAAGAGATGGAGACATGAAGAAGTTGGTCTTGAAGTCTATCAAGGCTGGGCTTCAATTCCCCGTGGGTCGGATTGCTCGGTATTTGAAGAAGGGTCGCTACGCTTAGAGGACAGGCTCTAGTGCTCCGATCTTCCTCGCCGTGGTTCTTGAATATCTCGCTGCTGAGGTACTTTTAGATCCTGGATACACCTTTTGATCTTTTTACCATTGGTATCTTACATTTCAAGTGGTAGTTTGCTCTGTGTTTGCTCAGACACTGAGGAATAGAAGTGAGAACTGGACTATTCGCTTCTTCTTCCCAGATTATATAGACACTGAGAGAAAGGAAATGTAGATGAGCATCCCTGGTGTTTAGCAATTTATTTTCTTTGCATCAGATAGGACTTCAGTTTCTTTTTGATTCTCGATGGTGTTGGTAAATCTTTTCCGTATGGCTCTTAAGTTTATCTTGGTGAACTCTTTTCGTGTGTCGCTAAATGTAGAAAAAATGAGAGGAAGCCAGATGCTAGTATATGAAATACAGACTCTCGGAATCATTGTGTCATTTGTGATGCATTATTTTTAAGTCCTAATCGTGTTGTCCTCTGGTTTTAGGCGCTAATTTT
Source organism: Pterocarya stenoptera (assembly GCA_003123785.1). Lineage (NCBI taxonomy): Eukaryota > Viridiplantae > Streptophyta > Magnoliopsida > Fagales > Juglandaceae > Pterocarya > Pterocarya stenoptera. The sequence continues at coordinate 341,826 of QEOT01009693.1, read as the reverse complement.
TTGTGTTGGGTGAAATGTAGGTGTTGTCCTCCTCTCTCTTTGAGAAAAATGTTATTTTTTTGCTACTCATAAAAAAAATGTCATTTGAAGTTCTCTATTTTCATCCTTTACTAGTGAGTTCCTCTTTTTTATTCCAGTATGTAGAGTTCAGACGCTTCCTTAGCCCTTTTGGGCTTGAGGTTTAGAATTTTTATTTGACTTGATTTCATAACAAGCGTGTAATTCTTTCACTACTTTGTAGATCAGAATATTTTGAACTCCGGTGCTATTTGAGGCTTTTTTTTTGCCTGTTTCAAGTGCTAACTCCCAAATACTAGCTATTTTTATTTTTTTGTTGGAGTGGACAGTCACTTTGCCAGTTAATGATGAGAAGTCATATTTTCTCTATTAGTTTATAACAATCTTTGCACTAACTGCTCAATAAATTTATTTGATTAATGACCGATTAAGGTTTGACTTCGTGTAACTTTGATTAACAACCATTGAGTTTCGAATTTGCATCTATCTACTGCCTCTCTCAGGTTTTATCCCTACCACTATGCTCCTTTTGCTTCTGATCTCAAAGATCTTATTGATTTATAAATTACTTTTTTCTTGGGGAAGCCTTTTAATTTTTCAAACCCTTTGATCAGCTCATGGGAGCACTTCCAGCAGCAAGGTTTTTTTTTCCTTCTTTTTATGGGGATTAATTTATTGAGTTATTTTTCTTTCTACTGCCTGTGGTGGCGGGTAAGCTTGTTACTTTCATGTTACAGTTCAAGTGCTCTGCCAGAAATATACAGAAAATTGATGACCATAAAAACAGGGTGTTGTCAAGTTGTCGTTCATTGATGAGAAGTAGTTGCTTTCTGCAACAAAGAAGCTTGAAGGAACTTTATCGGTCTGCACTAGGGGTTTATTTGTATTTGGTTCTAAAATATATTGTTTTTTATGTCTTGCTTCATGGTAAACTAGTTTATTGACTTTTGTCAATGAGCATCTTTAATTTCCTCCAAATGCATAAATCAATCAATTCATTTTGCTAAATTGGGCAGCACTTATCTTGTAATTAGGTTCATCTCCTATAGTTTCAAGTACTGTGGATGGATATAATTTATTGGGTTATTAGGGCCATTACAATCAATGAAAAGCCTGATAAAGTTCGTATTTTATTTTTTATGCTTTGAATGCTCAAGTGTGCTCCTCTTCAATCTAGTTTATGCAGGAGGGAGAGAAGGTTAGGAATAGCGTGATGTTTGATTTACTTTATGTACACCATGTTAATCCTATGGCTTTACAAAATATCCAGTATTATAGAATACTTTCCATCTACCCCTGCATGAGAAATTTCTTTAGGAGATTGAATAATTGTGATCGTTTGCCATTATATAAACCCTGCAGGTTAACTACTTGTACCTGTTGTTGTCCTTTTGCAATGGTGGAATGAATGGATCTCTTTGGTCAATGAGATCTGGAAAACCCTACAGAATATGTCATGCTATCTGTGGTATTAGATCTAGAAAACCCACTTGATTTCACTAGTCTATGAGTCTGTGAGGGAAGAAACCAACATTAATCTTGAATGCCATCTCTATGTCTCAAAATTGGTAGTAATCTTGAATTTATTTCCATTGAAGTTGTGATATACATTACCTAGAGAAGAAGAAAACAACATTACTTTAAAAAAGATAGCAAGAAACCAGGTGAATGCATTAAAAATGACATTGTTTAAAATAAAATCAAATGCATTTAAAATCAATTGTTTAAAAATGACATTGTTTAGAGAACACTGTATCTTCACCTCTCTGAACTTAGAAGCACTTGCTAGGATGCTAAAATGGGCCACATATTTTCCTTCATTGGCATGTCAAATCTCTTGAATGAGTCTTTTGTTATTGTTTGGAGTACTTTGCTTGAATTTTTTCTAGAGAAATTAAGGATGTTAGTTATGTGCAGATTGGTGTAATGATGGAGTATTTTGACTATTAAAGTTTCATCATTACTCATTTTTGTGTTCCTTTTCTAGTTTATCATTAGACAAATTTTCCTCATTACTGATCTGTCTATTTCTGCCATTTTTTAGATCCTGGTCTTGAACTTTGGTAAACATTCCACCCAGTATTTTGAATGGCTTTGTGGTGCAAACTTCAGATTGACTAAAATTGACAAGATTGGAAGCGAAGACAAGATGTTGAATTAATGGATCTGGTCTTTTGTTTGTTACTGGCCAAACCAGACGAATTAATGTAATTTTTTTTGCTCTTTTTGTTGTTTGGATTTTAATGAAATGATGTGCTGCTTGGACAATACATCCTATTCTTATCATTATATGCAACTTCTTTTGTGTCCAGCTGTGGAGATGTACTTGGTGTTACTTATGTAGATTGTAGACTCGGAATTATTTGTGCAAACACTTGTTGTGTCATGGAGATGCTATAGTGTAGTTTGTGTAGATGATGTATAGCATGGTAGCATCCACCATGTGTAGCTTGTGTATATCCTGATATCTCTCTGAAATTCTGACTCCGATGAATATAATTATAAGACTATCAATTTCTATTATTTTGGTTTATGCGTAGCTCTACAACTTTTGTGTTTCTACAAGAATGTTAATTTAACTCAATTCAATTCAATTCAAATAAAGTCTAATTCAATAAGTTAATTGCAATGTCAAGACCAACATCTCACAAACAGGCTAACCTTCAAAACTCCATTCTAACAACATAAGTTCACAAACCAACATTTTCATATACATGAATATCATACATATGGATACCCCATTTTGTACATCATAACCAGAACATAATAACCACATCACAACTCAGTACAAACACAATAATATTTGATTTTCCTTGTGAATCTCTCTCTCTCTCTCTCTCTCTCTCTCTCTCTCAGCTTATCTTCCCTTTTCTGAACTTCATACTCATGCAACAATATATCATCCCACATCTTCTGAACTGCATTGTCTCTTTTACGAATGTTCTCCACTATCAAAGGAAGTATATCCACCCATATGAAAAATTCACATCTCGCTTGTGCAGTTTCTCCCTGCACATAGTACGAACATTTAATTAACATGATAAAGTACACCTTCGAAACTAAAAAATAATATGCATTTATAAACATCTATAAACAATTCTAATGTTCAGTAGGCTAGAAATTCTCTATAAATTTCAAATTAATATTAACCAAAAGTTGAAAAGAAAAATAGACAATAGAAATTATTCAGCAATACCCACTAAGCAGTAGTTAAAATCTTTCCCTCTTTTTTGAGTTTTCTTTTCAATTCTTCTAATCTCAAACGGAAGGAAAAAAAAAAAGGATGGATTCCTCCTTTATATTCCAATCACTTCCTTTACCACCTAAAGCAAATAACTATGATGGATTCCTCCTTTATACCAAATATGGATGCATACTGCTGCAAATTAGATTGAAATCCTTGTTGCAAGTAACCACCGCACTAAAATAATTTGGAAAGATTAGTTCAAAGATTAGATTTGCTTTCAAATTAATCGCTAGAAAACAGATTCTACTATGACGGAGTAGCAAACAATTGGAAGTAAAAAGCAATACAAACGAGAGTCTGCTTGGCTACAACACAAGTTAATTGGCATCGTTTTATTCTTTGACAATGAGAATTCTGCACTACATATCCTCAACAAAATTTCCTAACCTTCAGGCCATGATAATTGTACAAACCATGTTCTAATCTTAAAGATGTTAGTTATGTAACTGCAGCATACCTTCTACCCAAGCATTAGACTTCAAAGTCATAGAAAACACAGATTTTTCAAAAGCTAACTTTGAACTATTCTTTGGCCAATCATTTGAGTAATACTTGACTGCAACACGGTTTCCTTCAGAATCAAGCAGAGGAATACACTTTAAGGAAGGGAATGATTCCTATGAACCATTTGGTGAAGTAGCCATTCCGTCAAACATAATATGGGCACACAAAAAAAAAAAATACTAGAATCACTCCAAAATTTACACAAAACCAAGAAAAAAAATTACATACAATCAGAGTACAATATTTGTCACCAACCAAAAATTCAGTGTATAAAAATCATTCCAAAGCATAGAAATTAGCTTACCTCATCACTATAATGGGTTACGACATTCAGGGGTTCACGATGAGGAAGGAACTGAGATCTGGACTAGACTGGGTTACAACGCAGGCACGATTCCTCAACTGCAGAGCTGGACTTACAGAAAGAGACGGAAGGAACAGAGACAGAGAGGAACACAATGAGGGGAAGGTTGTTTCAGTGGAGAGAGCCTTCCCCTGAAACAAATCTTTGGACTTTTGTTCTCTTCCACAGATCTCTGGATGCGGGGTGGTCGAGAGGGATGAAGCACGCTGCAGAAGAGGGAGGGTGGTCTCGTCGCTCGTTTCCGGGTGGTCTCGTTGCTGCAGAAAAGGGGGGTCGACGGCTACGCAGGGGGTCGAGGTGGGGGAGAGGATGGGCGACCCGGCTCAAAGAAGAATTTTAAAATGGGCCAGTGTAATAGTGTGTACTAGATAGTGGAATGTATCTTTAAAATTTAGTCAATATCACATTTTTTAATATTTGTCTATTCAATTTAAATTCAATTTTCATATTAGATTAGTCATTTACTATCTATATAATAATAAAATATTATTTAATTAATAATTTTTTTATTTAATTTATTTGTATCGCATTTTATAATTCTACTAATTTAATATTAATAATAATTATATTCTAATTAAATTAATATTAAAAAATTATATTTTTAAAAGTCATTTATTGCTAATAACAAAAAATATTTGATTAAATTCATCAAAAATTTTATTTCAATTTCTTAATTACAAACCAATAGTATTTTTATTGAAGTGAGAAACTAATATTTTAATGTTTGCTTGGAGTGAGAAATTATTATTTAACTTTTGGTGAATTAATTTGGTTATTCAAATTTGGCTAATCACTGTAGCAGAAATCCAAATTGTTTTAGAGATGCCCAATCCAATGTGGGGTCTTTTTAGTACAAATTATCTAAATTTTATCCAACCTTCAACTTTGCCCAAGTCAATGCTAGTGTTCTAAGGTAATGTAAGAATGGATGAGTAATGGAATGTGATAGTAGTATTTCTTCTATGTAACAGATAGCTAAACTTTCTTCGAAGGAACGCACCCTCCAAAGGAAAATAACAGAATAATATTCCCGATACCTTCGTCGTGAACAGTGTGCCAACTATTCTACTAGAAAACATTCAAATGACTAATAAGTCCTTACTCTAATATGGGCTAAAAGGCCCTTACAATACTAAATGTAACTAATAAGTAACTAACATAATTGGGCCCCTCCTGTCAAGCCCAAGACCCATCCACGCTGCCTCTTAAATCCATCTCCTTCTTTATTTCTTCGGCAGTCCGATAGCAAGCCCATGGTCTCCCAGCCCATGACAGCCACTTGACCCTAACTCAGCTTCACGACAGCAAGTAGATTTGTTCTTAAATGAAGTAGTTCAGTTCCTCAAATGTTTCTCTTCATGCCGCTGTATTACAACTCTCTCCCTCTTCAGAAAACCTTGCCCACAAGGTGGGGAAAATCTTCACAAAGACGGTGGTGTAGTTCCCACGAGGCTTCCTCTACCGTTTGCCCTTGCCAGCGGATCAACATCTCCACTAAAGGTTGGTTCTTGACCTTCTTTAATCTTCTCTGTAATACCTCCTCTGGTTCGGCTTTGATAACCCCCTTACTGTCTATAGGAGGAAGTGTGGTTAGTGGTAACACTCCTTGGCTGAGCTTAGGCTTGAGTTGTGACACATGGAATACATTGTGAATCAGTGCTGTATTCGGAAGTTTCAGATGATAGGCTACCTTGCCGATTCTTTGTTCCACTTGGTACAGCCCGTAGTAACGAGGTGAAAGTTTGAAGCTTTGGCATTGGTTAATTGAAGCATGTCGATAGGGTTGCAGTTTGAGGAAAACCCAATCTCCGATCTGGTAGCTTTGTTCCTTCCTCTTGATGTTTGCGTACTTCCGCATTCTTTCTTAGGCCTTAACAATATTCTGTTTCAACAGGTGCCAAAGTTGCTCACGGCTTCTCAAGGTAACTTCGACTTCTTCCAACCTTGCAGTGCCTGATATATAATTGCTTAGTTTAGGTTTGGTGTAACCATATAATGCTTCAAATGGGGTTAACTTTGTGGATGCATGCATGCTAGAATTATAACACCACTCTGCTAACTCAATCCATTGAGCCCAGTTTTTTGGTATGTCAGCCACATAACACCTTAGATAGTTTTTGACCCATTTATTGACTGCTTCTGTTTGGCCATCCGTTTGTGGGTGGTAAGCAGTACTGAAAGCTAGTTGAACCCCCTGTAAGGAGAATAACTCCTTCCAAAACCTACTTGTGAAAGTGGGGTCCCTGTCTGAAATGATGGATTGTGGCGTTCCATGGAGTTTAAACATGTGCTTCATAAAAAGTTGGGCCACCACTTTAGCAGTGTAAGGATGACAAATGGGAACAAAGTGGCCATATTTCGTGAATCTGTCCACCACGACCCAAAGGGCATTAAATCTTCCAGAGTTGGGCAAACCCTCAACAAAATCCATCGTAATATCTGTCCACGGTTTAGAGGGAATGGGCAGGGGTTGTAAAAGCCTACTGGGGAGGGAATTGTCTACCTTCACCACTTGACATATGTCACATTCTTTTAGAAAGGCCTTCACATTAGCTTTCTGGCCAAGCCAATAGAAATCCCTCTTAAGTCGATGTAGGGTTTTGTCAAACCTCATATGCCCACCCATAGGACTGCTGTGGATTAACTCCAATATCTTTTGAATTAGGCCCTGATTAGCTGGAATATACATCCTGTTTTTGTATAACAGCAGTCCATTCTTCACTGTGTAGGGGCTGTTTAAGTCACCAGCTAGATGTTTCTTCCATAACTCTTGTACAGTAGGGTCCTCAGCATACAAAGTCTTAATTTCATCAACCCAGTCCCAACTAGGTAGAGATATTACAGATAGTGTGGTTGTAATATTCTCCCTTTGCCTAGACAAGGCATCTGCTACAATATTCTCTCTTCCCCTCTTGAATTCTACCACAAACTCATACCCCAACAGTTTAGAAATCCACTTTTGTCGCATAGTGGTTCCTACTCATTGCTCCAATAAAAATGTGAGACTTTCATGGTCAGTTTTGACAACAAAAGCCTGACCTAACAAATGAGGACGCCACTTTTGCACTGCTGAAACTAGTGCAAAAAGTTTCTTCTCATAAGTCGACATACTCACAGCCCTACCCTTCAAAGCCTTGCTGAAAAAAGCTATTGGTTTCCCCGCCTGCATTAAAACAGCCCCAATAGCCTCTCCCGAAGCATCACACTCAATTACAAAAGGTGAGTGAAAGTCTGGTAATGCCAGGACAGGGGGTTGAGTCACAACAGTCTTCAAGCTGTCAAAGGCAGCTTGTGCTTCACTAGTCCACTTAAAGCCTTCCTTTTTTAATAATTCAGTGAGCCTGGTAGCAGTAGCCCCGTATCCTTTTATAAACCTCTGATAATACCCTGTGAGGCCCAAAAAACCTCTCAAATCTTTTACTGACCGTGGGGTAGGCCACTCCAACATTGCCTTCAGCTTTTTCGGGTCAACCCGTACACCCTGGCCAGGAATGAGATGGCCCTAGTACGACACTTCATCGGAACCAAAACTGCATTTGCTCATTTTAGCAAACAGTTGGTGCTGCCTCAAGGCATCAAACGTAATCTTTAAATGGTTCAAATGAGTTGCTACATCCTGACTATAAACTAAAATATCATCAAAAAATACTAAAATGAATTTTCCGAGATACAGTTTAAAAACCCGGTTCATTAAGCTTTGGAAAGTTGAGGGAGCATTAGTCAAGCCAAACGGCATAATTAGGAATTCGTAATGCCCTTCGTGTGTGTGAAAGGCAGTCTTTGGAATGTCCTCCGGCTTCATCCTTATTTGATGGTAGCCTGACCTTAAGTCAAGCTTTGAAAACACCTTCGCACCATTCAGTTCATCCAGCAACTCCTCTACCACTGGTATAGGATATTTATCCTTAATAGTGGCACTGTTTAATGCCCTATAATCAACACACAAATGCCACAACCCATCCGCCTTCCTTACCAACAAAACAGGTGATGAATAAGGGCTTTGACTGGACCTAATAACCCCTGAATCTAGCAACTCCATAATAATCTTTTCGATTTCATCCTTTTAGAAATAAGGATATTGGTAAGGCAGGACAGAAATAGGGTTGGTTCCTGGTTGTAAATTGATGGCATGGTCATGTGAACGGTTTGGGGGTAGGCCTTTTGAGGTGGCAAAAATGTCGGGATAGGTGTTAAGGAGTTTTTGTATATTTTCTGGGATCTGGTTGTGTGGGTGTTTAGCTAGTTGTTCAATGAAATGCAAGAGAGTGCCCTTGCTTTCCATTTGGCTACACTTGTTTATGGGTCCTTCTTCAATCCAAGTGTTACCAGTGAGCCCTTTAACTGGACAGCAGCTTGCTAAACTGTAAATTGCATGGTTAATTCATTGAAATTCCATAAGATTGGGCCTAAACCTTGCAATCAATGCATGCCGAGTACCATGTCACACCTTGCTAACACCAGAACATACATATCCACCAAAAAACAGGACCCTTGAATAGACACATTCACTCCCATGACCTTGCCTTCACTGTTCACCATCTCACCATTTGCCACCTTGACCCTGATTTTATCCTCATTGACTAGAGGTATGTGAACTCGAGACAGTATTGCTGGATCCAGGAAGTTATGTGTACTTCCTGAATCGATAAGAATTACCACCCATTGATTCCCAATCTTGCCCTTTACCCTCATAGTCTTAGGGTTCATAGAACCAATAATGGCATGCAGTGAAATCTCAGGGGTCATTTGGAGGGGCTTCCCTTCTATACCCACCCCTTTATCTGTGGACTGGTCAGCATACTGACCCGTATCAACTGAAAATTCCTCGGTGTCCTCGTCTACTTCTTTAATCAAATACAACTTGGGGCTATTACAACGATGGCCTGGGTGCCATTTAGAAGCACAATGGTAACACAATCCCTTTTCTCTTCTAAGTTTCATTTGGTTTTGACTGATTTTCTGGACAGGTACAATAGCCTTGTTGAAGGAATGGTTGGGTTCTGTGGTTGGTTGGGTTGGTGTTTGGTATTTGGTGAAGGTTTGGGGTGGTTGGTATTTGGTGTTTGCTGGTTCAGTATTGTGAGAAGAGTGGGGGCGTGTGGTTGGCTTTTTGTGGAGGGTTACTCTTTCCTCTTGGATTCGGGCAAGGCGATAGGTTGTAATCAGATTTGTAGGGCTGAACATTTTCACCGTCAAATGAATATCATCACTGAGTCCACTGACAAAACAACTCAGCTTATCAATCTCAGATAAACGCCTCAGGCGATTAGCAATTAGTTCAAAGGCAGACTTATATTCCTCTACTGTTCCCACCTGCCTTAATCTAGTGAGTTGTTCCATAGGGTCCTCCAAACTACAGGGTCCAAAACGTAGGAGTAGGGCATTGACAAATTCCTCCCACTCACCCAACAACCCAAATTCATCGAGGCCTTGAAACCATATCAAAGCCTTTCCAGCCATGTGAAAGGAGACTAATCTCAAACGGTGCTCAGGCAAGGTGTTGTGGAAAATAAAAAAAATGTTTTACCTTGTAAAGCCACGCATGGGGATCATCATCATCAAACATAAGAAAGTCAAGCCTCACGGATCTTGGTAGGACATCACCAGCATGAGGTATCCTCTGGTTTGCATTGTCTTCATTGTCATTCATGTTGTGTGGCTGGTTTTTATTCTCCTTTTTCAAATCTGATGCCAACAAGGTGAATTGGTGCATCATTGTGTCCATTTGCTTGCGTACAGCCAGGAGCTCTACACCGAAATAGCTCATTTGTGATTCGGTAGATTTCTTGAAGGAGTTGAAGCCTTCCTGGAGGTCTTTCAAACGAGTGCCTTCTGCCATTGATAGCACAAAATCAGGAGCTGGGCTCTGGGATACCACTTGTAATAGTGTGTACTAGATAGTGGAATGTAAAATGAGTAAGGTAATGCAAGAATGGATGAGTAATGGAATGTGATAGTAGTATTTCTTCTTTGTAACAGATAGCTAAGCTTTCTTCGAGGGAAAGCACCTCCAAAGGACAATAACAGAATAATATTCCCAATACCTTTGGCGTGAACAGTGTGCCAACTATTATACTAGAAAACATTCTATCGACTAATAAGTCCTTACTCTAATATGGGCTAAAAGGCCCTTACAATACTGAATGTAACTAATAAGTAACTAACATAATTGGGCCCCTCCTGCCAAGCCCAAGACCCATCCACGCTGCCTCTTAAATCCATCTCCTTCTTTATTTCTTCGGCAGTCCGGTAGCAAGCCCATGGTCTCCCAGCCCATGACAGCCACTTAACCCTAACTCAGCTTCACGACAACAAGTAGATCTGTTCTTAGATGAAGTAGTTCAGTTCCTCAGATGTTTCTCTTCACGCCGCCGTATTACAGTGAGAGAGGAACGGGCGATGGAGAGAAGGAGAATGAGGGAAAAGAAATGAAAAACAAATTGAACTCAGCTATCCACGTAAGGTGTGGTTTGGCGGATGCCAAACAGATGCTGCCGCCAATAGTTTTCCCTTAAAGATTGCACAGACTTATATCATTAACTAAGCAATTGCTCACTCTCGTGGTCTGTGCTGTGGTTAGCTTTTTTTCCTTCAATGCTTTTCCTTAATTCTCAATCCATCCAGTTCCACTACCACTTCTTGAATGCTCTCACATGTGTGCATTCAATGATATTATTCATGCAAGCCCCAATCCCCCATCTTTGGGCTATTAGGAAGTATGTTTTGAGAAAATTAAGAATTTTTTAGAGATGTTTTTATTATTATTATTTTAAACGAAGACTAATGGAAAAATTAATATGTTTTATTTTTACTTTTTTGTGCTTAATCATCTTTGGATAAAAAGGTTTTTTTTTTCTTGAAGTATAAATTCTTTTGCCACCAAGCATGCACTAATAGTTAAGTTACATTAATTAATCTACCCATAATTCACAAATAAAAACTTGGAACACACGATGAAAGGACCTTCAAAGCGCACACCTAATTGAGCAGTACTGGACTTGCTCACTCATACGTACAAAAGCTCCGAATAATACAAATTAGACCATGAGAGAAAAATGTAAACATACAAGAAGATCTATATGGAGATAACTTAAACACTGCATGCAAAGAGACCGAATCTACCATCATCCGTTGACTTGGAGGAACATGTTCCTGATTGTGGCTTAAAGGAAAAATGGATTATCTGCCATCATCTCTTGGTGTTAGTGCTTGATTTCCCATTCTATCAATTGTACTTGTGGAAGAATAGCCAGTGCTAACATTGATGCTTGAAGAGTGTATGGATGAAGAAAATACTCACTCTCGTGATCTGTGTTGTGGTTAGCTTTTTTTCCTTGAATGCCTTTCCTTAATTCTCAATCCATCTAGTTCCATTGCCACTTCTTTCATAGTAGGCCTATCGTCTCCTTTAATACTAAGGCTTCTTTTTGCAACATTAGCAACTTTTTTTAGTTCCTCAGCATTACTCCCATTGTAGATGTGATCATCAAGAATTTCTAATAGGCGATCCTCTTCTACCATAGAAACAAAGTATGTTGCCAAATTTCTCTCACTTTCAGGCCTAATGAAAGAAATTACTTTCTTACTTGTCAATAATTCTGCTAAAACAACACCAAAACTATAGACATCACTTTTTTCTGTCAGATGACTAGTACGAAAGTATTCTGGATCCAAATACCCAAATGTTCCTTGCACCAACGTAGTTAATTGTGTCTGATCCAGAGGAACAAGTCTTGAAGCTCCAAAGTCTGATACTTTTGTTGTGTGGTTACCATCCAAAAGTATATTTGCAGTCTTCACATCTCTATGTATAATTGGCATAGAAGCTTCACAATGTAAATATGCAAGGGCTCCTGCAGTTTCTATAGCTATCTTCAGACGCTTGTCCCATGAGAGTAAGGGTGACCGACTTTTATCATGAATATGGTCAGAAAGTGTCCCATTTGTGATGAACTCATAGACTAGTAATGGAACTTCTGTTTCCAAACAACAACCTAACAATTTGACAACATTTCGGTGGTTGATTTGAGTAAGCACAACTACCTCGTTTATGAATTGCTCTATCTGACTTTGATCACCAATTTTAGACTTTTTAATAGCAACCACTTTGTTATATGCCAACACTCCTTTGTAAACAGTTCCATAACCTCCTTGACCAAGAATATTACTTTTGTTGTAATTGTCGGTTGCCTTTTCAAGTTCTTCTGCAGTATATATTTTTGCTATATCCATAGATCCTGTGTGATTTTGGAGTCGTCGTTGTAACATTAAGCCACCATTTTGCTGAAACCACTTCTCTTTGAGTTTAATGAGTTTTCTTTTCTTGAGTCCCCAATATACCCAAGAGGTTCCCACAAGGAGTACTAAGAGGCTTATGTTGACACCTGTATTTGCATATTCAAAGTTATAAAATGCACTTCGGCCAATTAGCTAGAAAGTTTCTTATCTCTATCGAGAAGGTTACGAACCTAATATGTATTATATTAAGATGATTCAACCCAAGATTTGAAATACAATGTTTGTCAAGCAAATGATCTACTTGGAAAGTATATAATTTGTGCATGATTCCTTAATATTGTAGTTTTCAAAGTAGAAATCAGTGAGGTTGGGAAATAAAATTCTTATAAATGTACATATATACGTACACGTACCCAATGCAATGCTGATGATCTTATTATTAGATTGGCCAATTACTATAGGCCTGCAATTTGTTCCGTCTATCCTCCCATCGCCTTCGTATCCCTTGTGACAAGTACATGTGTAATTTCCATCAGTGTTGATGCATGTTGCATTCGCACTGCAAGGTTTCCAAGGACCTTTGCACTCATCAATATCTGAAACACAGTAAATATATATAGCTGGTTGTCACAAGAAATTTCAATGTTTCCATACAAACTTAAAAAAAAAAAAAAATTATGAGGATGTAAGACAACTTGAAATGTGTTGTATCAAAAAATATGATTAGGAATAATAAGACTTAGATAAAGGATGGCATCACTTTAGAGCAAATAACCATTCGGCAAGCTATACTTAGCCTAATTAATTTAAGTATTAGATAAAAGCGAAGGTATAAGATCATTTACCTTGGCAACTCTCAGGTCCATGATCAGGGATGTATGGGTTCCCTCGATAACCCTTTGAGCAATTGCAACGATAACCAAGGCCGTTGGTGGAATCGTAACAATAACTATGCGTTGCCTTGCATGCGTAGCTTCTCTTATTTTTTTGAGCAACTTTGCATGTCTTATTTCCAATTGCCCAATCAAGCACCAGGGGTACAGTCGTATTATCCTCTAAGTTTGTGAAATCTAAGGAGGAAAATTTGTCCTCCACTATAAAGCCGTAACCACATTGATCTTTGAGACCAGGTTTGGTGTCATTGCTCAAGCTCCGAACGTTCAAAATATACCCTGTTGCTCCTTTTGGGATAGAAGTCTGGCAGCAGCCAATGCCAGAGCAAGACCCGTCAACCACGTCGAGATTTTGGTCACAAAGTGAAAAGCATCCAGTGGTGAAGCCCTTTTGTCCCTTTGAACCTTGAATATACGTATAAACATCACAACCAACAGCAGTGATCTTGTTCCTTGTTTCTGAGATGCGAAAACTTGACAAATTAAGCAAGGCAGAGATGCGTGTGTAGTCCACAGTTGTCAAGTCTCTGATGCATTTACTATATGAGCGTGTAGCCCCACTACAAGAAAATGCTGGCCGGTTAGGGTCACTAGTATTAGGACTAGGAAGATTGTAATGTTTGCAAAGGTGGGCTACGCTGTTTGAGACTCGCAGTTCACCATTTGGTACTGATATGTCCTCAATAGGTAAAGTAATGTCCAAAAATGGTTTTGGAGGAGAGTACGTGTGGTTACACGTGATGAGAAAAGGTTTGTCAAGGCAACAGCGCTCGCTTGTTCCAAACGGGTAGGGGATTTCTACTTCTCCACACATACGTTCGCAGATTGGGTTCGGAATAGATGCTGTTGTTGCTGCTAAAATTACAACCCCAAGTAGCAGTAGTTGTTGCAGAAGCTTTCCACGCAAATCCATGGCTTTCCTTTCCAGGACTCTGTTGTTTGTGCTGAATACAACTGTAAATGGTCTCCTCTGTAGAATCAATTAGGTACCATTAGTGAGACTTGGGATGAGTACTTAAAGTTCTCATACAACACAAAAACGCAAGAAATACATGTGTCCATACAAGCAGCTTGAATATTCTTTATATATATGCATGGTTCTTTAAGAAATATATGAATACATATATTAATAATGATTTAATAGCCAAATATATTGTACAAGCAATTGGAACTTGAAAGCCGGCCCAGATAAAGGCACCGAGCTCTCTTAAGATCTTTAACCAGAGAGCCTAGACAGGCATAATTAACATATGATATAGAGACTAATGGCGAAGAGTACTAACAAGGAGCGGCCTGTACGTACATCGAACAAAACATATATAGCAAAGCAAACTGACCATGCATGTACATTAATCCATAAAACCAAAACAACCCGTTCACCAGCATCAAATCAGAATAACACAGTACTAACACATGATTAACACATGATTAATTGGACGTACGCAACAGGTGATCATATATAGGAACAAACATGCAGCAACACGATTAATTGGATGATAATTGGGAAAGAACAAACATGCAGCTCGAGTTGTAGATCATGAGATCACTATAAACAAATAAAAACATAGGCAGTTATCATCGCGCCTAGAATGTACCAACTTAAACAAATCATTGGACTTAAGACACGTTAGACACAAAAAGGAAGCTGCCAAAAACTACAAGGAACAGTATAGTTTCAAGTACAGTTTTAATTAGTCTCCATTTTCAGGGAAAATTATCTGAGAAGAAGATGGGTTTCTTGATATATAGTAGGTCTATGAATATGCATCACCTCTTCACCTCTCCCACTTGAGCACAATAGAATTATTAGCCACTTCCTTCAGCTGCCCTATTTTCTCTTGATCATTTGCTCTACGCCTTTCTTAAGAACTTGAAACAATATATTCTTCTTTAAAGAAGAAAGATATACATATATAGACTTGTGATCTCCTCTATCGAATTACTACGTTATGTTTTTTTCCCTCTTCGTATGTTTGTGGTTCTAGCTAAGGGGGCCGACCATTCCAAATTAAGCTATAGATCCTTTTGGCACGTCAACTTATTCAGGAGTTGTTTGAAAATAATTTTCATCTCATTCCATCTCATTTCATCTCATTTTATTTCTAAACATCATTCAAATGCAAACATTTTCAAACCAACAATTACAGCTTTCTCAAACTTCCAAAACAAAATCCATAAGACATTTCAAGTTTTCCAAATATCAAAACAAAATTAATATTTTAACAATATTTGAACTTTATAATATTTTTTATTCAATTTTTTCTCACTTATTTTTCAAAATTTAATAAATATTTAACTCAAACTATCTTACTACTATTCACAAATAATTTTACTAGCTACTATTTACAAATTCTCATCACATCTCTTTCTCCAAGCATCCTTTAATTATTTTTTACATTTGAAGCTATTAATTATCAATAATATGGCACATTATATCATCTAATTATAAAAATTAGAAATAAAAAAACCAAGTGACATAATTATATATAGTTTGAACAGTTAAAACTAAATTATTAAGAGTCAACGTAAATTTAATTCTTTAGTAGTAGTATTAATATATGAGATCTCTAGAAATTTGTGTAGCTGGTGGCTGGAAAGTGCCTTTCTTGCACTGTGAGACTATAAAGTATCCCATGCAATTAAATAATCAATATTTAAGGTACTGAAGCCAATACACATTTATACTCCAATTATGGAATGTTTTATTCTTTATGTATCAAATAATCAAAATTAAAAAATATAGCCTTTAATTTTTTTTAAAAAAAAAAAGGGACACACTCGTATCGAACTTTAGCCGCTAAGATCATCAATAAAAAAATGTGAGGTGTACACAATAATGGCGGTCGAATAGAAGCGAGATAACGTATCAGCATTAATTAATAATCTCGAGTATAAAGTTAAAAATTCTAGTCCTATTTAAAAAAACAACGAAAACAGAGAAATTAAACAATTGATGATCAGACAAATTAAAGATATCTTAGTAGTCAAAAAAATGAATGCCATCATGTTAATTTATGACTGGCAAGGCAAAAGATTCCACAAGTACTCTGCTTTCTTTGTGCTGCAGATAGCTGTAAATGGCCTCTTCTCTGTAGAAGTCAATTGCGTACGTACCTTTAGCGAGACTAATTAGGATGAGTTAGAATTTTAATTCAACGCAAAACAGCAGGAAATAAATATCAATACAAGCAGCTTGAGTTTTCTTTATATGGTTCGTTAAGAAACATTATATATATATAGCGAAGTAAACAGGCCATGTACATTAATCCATAAAACCAGAACAGTCCTTTCACCGGCACCAAATGAGAATATATAACTCGAGTATAGTATGCAGCACCACAAACAAGCAGCAACATGATTAATTGGATGGAAATTGGGAAAGAACAACCGTATGGCGTTGACAAAATGCATGCTGCTCGAGTTGTAGAAGAGAGAGACAAATAAAACAGGCAGCTATAACTGCGTTAGACACAGAGAAGGGAATTCCTGCCAAAAACTCAAAGGAACACTGTTCCGAATAGAGTTTTAATTAGCCTTTAGGCTTGTTATTTTTATCTCCATTTTCAGGGAAGTAAAAGCATTTTCTTTCTTGAGCAGTAAAGGGGAAAATTGCATGAGAAGAAGATAGCTAGGTTTCTTGATAGTAGATCTATGAACCTCACCTCTCCCACTTGAGCACAATAGGATTATTAGCGCCCACTTCCTTCAGCTGCCCCGCTTTCCCTTCATTTGCTCTACCTTTCTTAAGAACTTTGAAACAATCTATTCTTCTTTAAAGAAGAAAGAGATACATATTTAGACTTGTCTGATCCTCTATCGAACCAAGTTAAGTGTTTTTTCCTCTTGGTTCAACAAAATATGATCTCTTATTCAAAAGAAAAGTAGGAAGGACGAAAGCAATGTTTTTAAGAGAGGGATTGATAAAGTTTACTATTGTGGTTTTTACCTGTAAAACTTGCTGTAGATGATCGATTTTTATAGGCATATGGGAGGATCAAGAACAGTATTCCAGTACCGGCGGCACAAATTAGTCTATGTCGTGTACATCTAGTCAAGTCGTATAAGGCAGCTTTGTGAATGCCAAAGAAACACTCGATCAAGATAGCAGTAGGCCCCTCGTCAGGAGGGAATGAGATGGGTCACGGGAGGAATGAGAATTTTGTAAATATTAATGAAAATGATTTGTGAATAATAATAAAATAATTTAAATTAAGATGTTTTAAGGGGTTTTAGGAAATAAGATAGAAAATGTTAAATAAAAATATTATAAAATTAAAATATTATTCATGTTTTGAAACTTGAAAAAGTTTAATTATTTTTTATGTTTTGTTTGGAAGTTTGTGAGGAAATTTATAATGATTATGTATTGATTAGATGAAAAGGTTAAATATTTAAAATATAAAAAGTATTGTTTGTCACGCTGTAATTATGGTTGGAAAGAAAATTATGAAAAAAGTTGATATGGGATGAAATAATATTTTGTATTCCCGAACGAAGTCTTAATCACAATAAATTCATTTTAAACCACAGATAAATAAATTCATTTTGCACCATTTCTTTCATTCACATTTAACCATGCATTAAGATTGTACCGGGTTGCATCTTTTTCATTATATAAAAAAGCTAGATGGTATCTTGTTCGTCCTTTCAGCCCTCGTATATGATCTTTATTATATTTTTGGCCTTCCAACTATTTATCTTTAACTTTCTAGGAAGAGAAATGTTTGGCCATGTTATAAGAAATTTACTCAATTATGTAAGTTTTGTCTGCATAGAGATCCAACATATCGCATTAAACCATATCATTGTTTAATTACTAGATCTTTGTTCAAATCTAGACTCTTTCAATTATAAAATATCAATTTAACATGTCAATTTGTAAGAACTGTTTGCTAATTGCTGCATATGGAACTGACTCTTTTCTCTGTTTTCAAATATCGTCTTGGGTTTGAAAATGCTCTGAATTCACTCTCTTTGAGCCATCAGACTAAGAAATTTCTTTATATATTATTCGAGATGAATTTACAGAAAATTTCTCGTCGAAAGTCTATCCATCATAAGATTAGCTGGAATTATCTTTAATTTCTCAATATATAGTACAATATCTCAATCACCAAAAAACAAAAAGGGAGAGATAGAAATGAACAAATTGCGTCGTGTTCAGATTTATGTTTATATCTTCAATTTGGATGAATGAAAACAACTCATGTTGTCATTGAGAAGGACATGAATAAGAAAGTAGTGGTCATTGAGATCATGAGATGAATAAATAAAAGTAGTCATATGTGACCTGCATATATATATATGACGTGTAGTAAGAAGATTTCATTTACATATTTTTCAAACCTGTCATTTGCACTGATTTTTTTTTTTTTTTTATTAAACCTAACGATAAAATATGCCTGAATAAATGCAAAAATAATTTCACAAGTCAACTGCCTTTTAAAGTCGTGTTTTGTAATTTGTCTTCTAATTCCCCTTCTTGAGACTAATCAAAATATTTCTGTAAGAATAATCAACTAGAAGGGACCATTAATTTCTAATATATATTTATTTCGGCAAAACTAGTACATTTTTTTTTAAGAACAATACTATAAACCACACTCTCTTCTCATTATGTAAAATGTGGCATTCTTATTATGGATCTTTGAATGATCTTTTTATTTTTTTTTACAAAGAAAATAGAAAAATCAGTGAGTAAAATCCTCTTATCATAATGGGATGAAAAGGAGATGTTAGCGTGGAAATTAGGCCTATAGTAGTTAGAACTTGTCGAGTTCCCCGCAAATTAAGTTCTGAAGTGGGCTAGTCCAACTATTGGAACGGTCAAACTTAATATTAATGGGAAATGTTTTAACATTTTGGAATTATTTGGAGGAGGTGGGGTCATTAAGGATGCTGAAGGAAAATTTGTGGTTGGTTTTTCCGGTAAAAAGAAAGAAAAAGATTACGTACCCAAGTAAACGTAAGTACGGTTTATGTTGACTAGGTGGGTGGCTTTGGAAATTAAAATTTAAAACAGACACCTGGCCTTTTCTCTATTTCTTTGTTATGATTCAATACTCCAATTTTTTAATTAATTATTTCATGTCACTTATTTCCATGGAGGTCGGTCTACCTCCTTATCCTCCATGTGATACGTAAATATCTAAAAAAAAAAAAAAAATTTAGCCACCATATGATGTACAATAATAAATTCATAATTTGACATGATTTAATGTGGTACATTGATTAATTATAAAAAATATTTTTATTATAAAATAAATCTGACGTATCACATGATATCACATCAGTTTATCAATTTAATTTTAATTAGTCTTTAGGTTTGTTATTTTTATCCCCATTTTCAGGGAAGTAAAAGTCATATTCTTTCTTGAGCAGTAAAGGGAAAAATTGCATGAGAAGAAGATAGCTAGGTTACTTGATAGTAGATCTATGAACCTCACCTCTCCCACTTGAGCACAATACGATTAGAGAAATGATAGTTGCAGTATGTATGTAACAAGAAAATTATTTATTTGTGATCAGTTAATTTCAACAAAATAATTATTTGTAATTAAAATTGGTTGTAAATAGTCTTTTGGTTGTAATAAATTAGTCACAAAAGCTAATTTTTCTTGTAGCTAGTCGTGAGTTTGTAAGCACCGTACAATCACTTTAAAAAAATAAATAAATATCGGATCCATGTGAAAAAATAATAATTTTTAAATAATAATTTTTTTTTTTTTTTTAAATGACTGTACGCGCTTACGCAATTCTATGATTTCGACGCTCTCAATTTCTCATCTATTGCAAGACCGACGTTTGCTAGGTACCTGGAACTACTTATCGGGGTAGACTCTGTCAATTTCAAGCCATTAATTATAAAGACGATCCAACGGACGAAAGTGGCTCAAAGACTTGACCTGCTTTTCGTTGACTCGACTCAGAGACTTCTGGGAAGCTTCCAATCAACACACACATTTCCAACTCGGACTTGACTGTGGCGTGTTGAATGGGGGCTTCAGCCTCCATCTGTCCCCAATCTTTGTTTTTTTTTTCTTTTTTCCAAAAAGGTGTTCTATTTTTTTAAAAGATGAGAATGGACCACTTAAAACGCGTTAAGGTAATAATTAAGGTCATTGATTAAAATGCGACATACTATCAATCTTTCAATTGATTCTTAATGTAATTAGAACGAGTTTATTTTGCAATAACAAACAAAATATAAAAGACAATTCAATTTTTTTAAATATAAAAAAAAATTATATATTAAAAAATAATATCTTAACAATATTTTAATTTTATAATATTTTTTATTCAATTTTTTTCATTTATTTTTTAAAACTTAATAAATACTTTACTCAAGTTATCTCACTACTATTCACAAATCATCTTACGAGCTATTATTTACAAAATTCTCATCACAGATCTCATTCTCCAAGCATCCTTTAATGTTTCACATTTTATGCCATTAATTATGAATAATATGGCACATTATATATATCCACTAATTATAAAAATTAGAAATAAAAAAACCAAGTGACATAATTATATATAGTTTGAACAGTTAAAACTAAATTATTAAGAGTCAACCTAATTTTAATTCATTAGAGCATTGGCAATTAGTCCATTGCCAAGTTTAAGTCTAAATTTCACATTTTTCTAAGTTAAAATTCCTACATTGAACTAACCAA
Organism: Pterocarya stenoptera; assembly: GCA_003123785.1. Taxonomy (NCBI): domain Eukaryota; kingdom Viridiplantae; phylum Streptophyta; class Magnoliopsida; order Fagales; family Juglandaceae; genus Pterocarya; species Pterocarya stenoptera. The sequence goes on along the minus strand of QEOT01009693.1, from coordinate 320,886 downwards.
AGGCATATTTTGTTAGCTTTGAGCTACAGTGAATTCCTCTCCCTGGCTATACTTATATTTGGCGAGTGACTGTTGAAGGATCAAACCTTTATTTTATTCTTTCTATCCCCTTTCTCTTTCCCTCGTATTCTCTTCTCTCTTTGCGCTTTATTCCCTTGTCTCTTATATCCAATAATAAAACAATCAACTCCTGAAGCCTTCAAAATCTAAAACATTAAATGATAGCAAATTATTTTCTAAAGTCTGCAAAACCTTAAACTTTGGGTGATATTCTCATAAATCTATCCCTGGAGTTTGGTTGAACTTACAACCTCCTACTCTATAGACTATTTCAAAAACTCCACAAAACCTAATATCTCAATTATCCTACTCCCCGAAGAGATCACCCAGACGATGACGTTCCCTTCATGCCTCGATATTATAAAAGCAACACAAGTCGATAAGAGTTTATACATACTTCACTAAATATTCAAACCTATCAATGACATCATTGGTCGTATCATCTTCCTGCCATGGCGTAACCTTTAACCCCACTCTTACTCAAAACAAATTAAAATATAATATAGTAAAATAAATTAAAAGAAAACTAAGATGGTATTAACTTATGAGATGTGAAAAAAAAAATGAGAATGTGAGATTTTATTAGTGACAAAAAATAAGTGTAAGTATGAAAAATTTGTTGAAAAATTAAAAGAAACCTAGACACACTCCATCAAGATAGCATTTAGGCCTCGTTTGGAATAAAAATTTTGTGAATAGTAGTGAAAATAGTCAGTGAATAGTAGTAAAATAGTTTAAGTTAAGATGTTCTATTAAATTTTGAGAAATGAGAGAGAAAATGTTAAATAAAATTATTATAAAATTAAAATATTGTTAAAATATAAATTTTTAATATAATTATTGTTTTGAAATTTGAAAAAATTGAATTGTTTTCTTTGTTTTGTTTGGAAAATTAGGAAATTTGTAATAATTATGTATTGATCAGATGAAAAAGTTAAATATTTAAAATTGAAAAGTGTTTATGTTTTTAGTGATGTTTGAGAAGGAAATTATGAAAAAATTGAGATGAAATGAGATAATTTATATTTTAAAATGAAATCTTAATCACAATAAATTCATTTTAAACCACAGATAAAAAATAGATAAATAAATTCATTTTGCACCATTTCTTACATTCACATTTAACAATGAAGATCATTGTACCCGCGGGTTGCATCTTTTTCATTATATCAAAGAGCTAGAAGGTATCTTGTTCATCCTTTCAGCCCTTGTATATCTTTATTATATTTTTGGTCTTCCAACTATTTATCTTTAACTTTCTAGGAAGAGAAATGTGTGGCCATGTTATAAGAAATTTACTCAATTATGTAAGTTTTGTCTGCGCAGAGATCCAACATATCGCATTAAACCATATCATTGTTTCAGTAATAGATCTTTGTTCAAATCTAGACTCTTTCAATTATAAATATCAATTTAACATGTCAATTTGTAAGAACTGTTTGCTAATTGCTGCATATGGAACTGTCTATTTTCTCTGTGTTTTCAAATAACATAATTATTGAGTCCAAGGGATGGCATAATAGTTTTGGAGCGAGCCATATAAACCAGACGTCTTGGGTTTGAAAATGCTCTGCCTTTACTCTCTTTGAGCCATCGGACTAAGAAACTTCTCAATTATAAAAAAAAAAAAACAGAGGGAGAGATAGAAATGAACAAATTGCGTCGTGTTCAGATATATGTTTATATCTTCAAGTTGGATGAATGAAAACAACTACTCATGTTGTGATCTAGTAATTCCCCTTCTTGAGACTATTCAAAATATTTCTGTAAGAATAATCAACTAGAAGGGACCATTCAAATGCAATTTCTATTATATATTTATTTCGGCAAAATCAGTACATTTTTTTTTTTTTTAAATGTGACACTTTTATCATGGATCTTTGAATGATCTTTTCTTTTTTTTAGAGAGAAAATATAAATATTAGTGAGCAATAACATCTCATCATAGTGGGATGAAAGTGAAATGTGATATACTTAATTAGGCCTATAGTAGTTAGAACTGGTCGAGTTTCCCGGAAATTCAAGTTCTAAAATGGGCTAGTCCAACTATTGGAACGGTCAAACTTAATATTAATGGCCGGAATTGTTTTGAAATTTTGGAATTATTTGGAGGAGGTGGGGTCATTAAAGATGCTGAAGGAAAATTTGTGGTTGGTTTTTCCTCACATTATGGTAAAAAGAAAAGAAAAAGATTACGTACCCAAGTAAACGTAAGTACTACGGTTTATGTTGAGTACGTAGGTGGCTTTGGTGAAGTAGACAATTGATAAAGGAAATACTTATAAAATGAAACAATAAATTGAAAACAAATCAAAGTAAATCATCCTAAAAACAGAAACAATTCCAAAGGTAAGTTGACGCCGCAACTTCAGGCTTGATGACTCCATCTTCACACCAATTACTTGCATGTTCCAAAATCATAGGAAGCACCTGTCACGTTGGTTGTATCCTCGTCCAGCATCAATAAAGTATATGATGCTACCTGGTCATCTAAAATTTACTATTCAGATGACTCTCTTGATGTCCACATAATTCATTAAAAAAGGAAAAAAAAAAAAAAAAACAAACACAAAAGGGGTAGATGGAACCTAGGGTTCCAGTCTTCCTCTTTTATATTTTTGGATGTCTTTTTATTTTGAATATGTTTTTATTAAAAACCACATATCACCACGTGCCACGTCAAGAGGGTCATCGTAAGCGATAAGTTTCGGATGGCTCAATAATTGTACTCTTCTATTATATATCCATTCCCACAACCACTACATTTATGGAGGTATATCATTATCCTATAATAATTAGAAGTCAATTTCCATCTATTAAAAAAGTTGAATTTTCCAAAAAATTCAAATTCTAAAATGCGCTGGTCCAACAAATGGAACTATCAAACTTAATGCTAATGGGAATTGTTTCGGAAATTTGGAATTATATGTGGAGGATGTGGGGTGATTAAAGATGCTGAAGCAACATTTGTAGCGGATTTTTCCTCATATTATGGCAAAGAAATAACAAAAAAAAAAAAGATTACCCAAGGTAAGTACGATCTATCTTTTGTAGGTGACTTTGAAATTACGACAAGAGACATCATTTTCTCTTTTACCAGTAGGAGGGCCATGCAAGGCACATTCCCGGTTCTCTCTATATAGGTTGTTTCAATTTGATGAAAAAATTAAAAAAAATAATTATCTTTTGAAAACACTGTGGGAGGTAATTGTTCGACCATCACAGTGACCAAAGAGTACCTTGATCATGTGGGAGCTCGGCTCCCAAAATTGTAAAGCCCACCCTGATCTCAAAAAGTATTCAACCCCCAATCAAATTGGTCTAACTACATGGGAGCTCGGCTCCCGAGCATATGTAACATACCTAATCTCGAAACTATGCGACCTCAATCACATTGGCTAGATTACATTGGAGCTCAGCTTCCGAGCATGTAAACCTTACCCAGATCTCCAAAAGTATCCATCTTTTTTAGATGCATGGGAGGCAAGCTCCAATGTGATCGGGGGTACTCTTTCGGAGATTTGGGTAAGGTTTACATGCTTGAGAGCCGAGCTCCCACATAATCAGGCTCATGGGTTGCAGGAGGGAGGAAGAAGAAGAAGAAAGGAAAAGAGAAAGAGAATAGAAGAGGAGAGGGGCCTGCGGCGCCTGGGTGAAATGAAGAGGTCCTAGGGTTTAGGGGTGGGCAGCGAGGGCCCATACCACACTACCCCGCCCCCGTCCGCCCCGCAAGGAGAAGGACTAGCGAGGGCGGGGGGCGGGATGACCCCAGCGGGGCCCCATCCCGACCGCTCTCCGCTCCACATATATAAAAAATTATTTATATATATATAAATAAATATATTGTATATAGATATATACAATTTATTAAAGACTTGAGATTGTATTCAAGTTATTGGATTGTCTTTGCCTCCTAGGCCAACTTTTATATAGGAGGCCAAGTCAATACAATAGTCATTCTTAAGTAATGTGGGTTTTACTAGTAGAGTGTCGAGCGATTCTCAAGCAAACTCTCTGTCCGATGTTCACTCGAGTGGCTTGTCGAGTGAGACCCGAATGAACTCTCTGCCTAAGTTTCGCTCGAGCTACTTGTCACACAAGACTCAAGCAAAATCTCTGTCTAAGCTTAGCTTGATTGACCCATCGCGGGAATGTCGAGTGAAGTCTCTGGCTGGCGTTTTCTCGGCTCACAAACCAGGCTCCACAAACCCATGCAACACTTGACCTACGTATAGATCTTACAAAAGTAAATTTACTCAATTATGTAAGCTTAGTCTACATAGAGATCCAACATATCGCATCAAACCACATTACTATGTAAGTTTGCTTTCAAGATCTCTTTGTAGATCTAACATTTTTCAATTATGAAATATCAATATAGCATGTAAATTTGTAAGAACTCGTTGCTAGTTGCAGCATATGGAACAGGTTCTATTCTCTATGTTTCAAAATTCTTAATTATTTTAACTGCAAGGGTGGTGTAGCGGTTATGGAGTGAGCTGTATAAACTACACTTCTTGGGTTTGGAAGTACTCAGCATTCACACTCCTGGAGACATCAGACTAGGAAAATGTTGTCATAAATTACTCTTTATTAAAAAAATTTGTAAATCTTGAGATTAGTTAGGATTGTTTTTATTCAATAGTAGAATTTCTCAATTACCAATAAAGGAAGGGAAAAAAAACAGAGGGAGAGATAGAAACGAACAAATTGCGTGCTCAGATATTTATATCTTCAAGTTGGATAAATGAAAACAGCTGTTGTCATTGAGAACGACATGAATAAGAAAGTAGTGGTCATTGAGATCATGACATGAACAAATAAAGGCCATATGTGAACATATGACGTGTAGTAAGGAGATTTCATATGCATATCTTTCTAAACCTATTAATTGCACTGATTTTTTTATTAACCTTACGACTAAAATGTGGCTGAAATAAATTCAAAGTCTTTTAAAGTCTTGTCGGCTAGAGACTATTCAAAATATTTATACATGTACTCTTCTTTTGGACTAGCTAATAAAGTATTAGCTAGCATATATGGCATTGATATGTGAATAATCAACTAGAAGGGACAACTGATCAAATGCCATTTCTACTAAGGATGATGCTACCTGGTCATCTAAAGTTTACTATCAGTTTACTCTCTTGATGTCCACGTAATTCATTAGAAAAGGAAAAAAACACAAACACAAAAGGGGTAGATGGAACCTAGGGTCCCAGTCTTACTATTTTTGGATGTCTTTTTATTTTGAATATGTTTTTATTAAAAACCACGTATCACCACGTGTCATGTCAAGAGGGTCATCTTGAGCGATAAGTTCCGGATGGCTCAATAATTGTACTCTTCTATTATATATCCATTCCCACAACCACTACATTTATGGAGGTATATCATTATCCTATAATAATTAGAAGTCAATTTCCATCTATTAAAAAAGTTGAATTTTTTGAAAAATTCAAATTCTAAAATGCGCTGGTCCAATCTTGAAATGTATCATACTAGGAGGGCATAGAGAGCTGGCACTTGAAGGCGAGCAAAGAATGCTCAACCCCATGGTTGACCAAAGTGTTCTCGACCTTGAGGGTGACCAAAACCTATTCACACCTAACTAAACAAAAGTGCTCGCACCCTCGGGCTCATCTCAAATGGAGAGCAAAAGATCTCACCCTGAAAGGTGCTCCTATTTGGGCAAATGACAACATTGAAGAAGTGCTCAGGCAAAAGTATCCAATGCTTACGAGAAGTTTGATTCTCGAGAATGTAAAGCGTACTTGATCTTTATAAGTATCGGAGCCAGATAAAATTGGTCAGATTACCTAGGAGCTTGACTCCCGAGCATGGCAGTCGTAGTTGATCGACAACAATATCCGACCTCCGATCAAATTGGTCAGATGATGTGGGATATCAAACCTCAATCAAATTGATCGAATTACATGGGAGGGGGAGGAAAAGTGCTCGTGTCATGTCCCATACTTGAGGGTGAACCCTTTTAACATGAAATCCATATAATATAAATTTAGATAGAATAATCTTCCAAATTCAAATACCTAAAAAATCATTCCTAATAATGTAAACTGGACTATAATGACCCAACCCGATAGCATTAGAGATGATAGATGAACTAATGGTATTGATCCTAGATTACTTTTAATGGGCTACTTTCAATAAGCCCACAAGCTATTATTTTTCCGAAATTGGTTAGGAGATTTTTTTAATTAGACCCTTAGGCCTTAAAGTGTATTAAATAAGGTCCGATTTATATTTTACTCCAAGCCCATCAACATGTTCAAATTCAAACCCACTAAGCTTACCTTTCTAAAATGCTTTTCACATTAAAATTTCTAAATCCAACCCATGTGACCCGCATAGTATAAAATCCAATAAATAGAGCCGCACTCTATGTGCACCTCCAGCTTCAAGCTCTAGGGTTATTGCCGCTACATTGGATCCCTCCAGCCTTTACTTGTGCAGCCAACTACCATAGAAACATACCCCAAGCCGCTTCAGTACCACCATTCACTCGGCAAACACCAAACGTCATAGCCAAATTCTACGCCCCAGGAGCCAATTGACCACTGCCCCACACCTATTACTTTACGAGCAGTGCTAGGGACACCGCTGCGGCTCGGTGTCCCGCTAACGTTAATTTATGTTTTTTTTTTTTTTTTTCATTTTCAACATATATTTTTTTAATATTTTTTAATATTTTTAAAAAATAAAAAAAAATTACATCTTTATTAAAAATTATTTTCTTAATCAAGAAATAAAATAAAAATAAAATAAAAAACAAAAAAAAAAATCCCAGCGGGACTGGGAGTGGGGGATGTATCATTTCCCTTACTTTACTAAACTCTGCCCACCTCTCAATCATCCAGGACCAGCAACACCCATGCACCAAACAAGCCCTGCCTTTGAAAACCACCTTCCTGCAACCATGGAGGAAGACCGGTCCCACGTCATACGTCCTCCCTCTCGGGCAAGCCACGTTGTTATTGCCCTTCACTCTCTTCTCCACCGCAGGCTCCTCCATGCCAACAGCTCACCATGGAAACAGCAGACGGAAAGGCCTTGTTTTGCTACCACCGAAACAGAGCACCCGTACACATAACCCAGCCGCCACTGCACCTCGAGAAACCGCCGCATGTAACCAGCTTCATCCCCATCGCCTCCCAGGGACAGAAGCTGCTGACCACCGCGTGGGTTACCTCCGTGTCTCAAACAGGCTTCCACTGCACCACCGTAAGCCGCGCGTTCCACGCTTCACGCTCGGTTTACACAGACACAGCTCAGGCATCAGGTTTCTCGTAGAAGCCGCCGCACGTTGGTGCCAACCATCATCCCCAGCCCTCCACCCCTCTCGGTCCTCCCTCACGTTAGTTTCTCTCTCCACGTTATCTCTCCTTGACTCCTTCCCCCCCGTTATAACATAGACCAAATTGCTAGTCTGAAACTCTCATATGAAACACAAGTGACTTCTTTTCTAAATAAATGTATAAAAAAAGAAATAAACCTGTCTTTTTAGTGTTGATAATAAGGTTTATTATTAATGATGATTTTCTATAATAGTACTGAGAGAAAATAGATGCTTGAATGTTGAGATATTTTAAGGTTTAATCTTATAGTTGATTGGAGAAATTACGTGGGAATTAAAGTACTTTGGGGAGTGACGATATTTTAGGGTTTCGAAAACTTTTGACATTAGAGAGATATAGATTTTTAACATCTTAGGTTTTAATTACGAAGTACATCTTCAATTGGAAATTTATGCATGTTAGTGACTATTTTATTGGTGATAATTGATATTCCCTTGGCACTCTTGTGAGAAAAGTAAGAGAAGTTAAAAAATCCACGTAAACAGTATTCATATGCTAGACTTTGCAAAAAACTAACTGGATTGATTTTTACAAAAAACTTGCATGTTCTATTATGAAACAAACTCGCACCATTTTACATTGCATATGAGATTATAGGTACTAGGAAGTAACTCCATGGACCTCCAGGTATGGGGCGTTACGTCGACATTACTGCATATTCTTTAAAATCCCACCAATCCATTTATACATATTCTCTAAAATCGACATTACTACATATTCTCTTCAAATCCTGTCACATGTCATCTATTACAACTGTCACAACCATCAATGTCATCTGAAAAGAAATGGTGGAGATAAATGAGTGAGTCCACCAACTCAAAAAGTAGTAAACATGTACTAGTGTGTGAACTTGTACCAGTAAAATAATGAAGAACAAAATAGAAACTCAAAAAGAATATAGCAAACATTTTTTTACAATAATAATATAAATAAAAGACCTTCGGCATAAGCATAACTAAAGCAGCATCAAAATAGAATAGAGACCATGTTTGAACCACGTGGTAGAGTTGTGCAAATCCTAGCGGCCAACCAAGCAGAACTATAAATGAAATATCCCCCTTTTATACTTGGTGCACTGACTGTGCACACAGGAAAGGTCCATGCAGTCACTTTGCTCCAAAGTGGATGCACTCAAAAACAGAGATACTATTACCAACATAATAATAGATGCCACAGTTTTACACCCTTGTTAAGATGAGAATAGAAGCAAAACAGAGTTTCATGCCATAGGGTATTTAGATACAATGTCGTATCAGAGCGAAATATAGAACAGACAAATATCATATAATCTCATAAACATGGTCTTCCGATGTGACAACTTTGTAAGTAATCTTCCGATGTGACCACTTTGAGATTAGAATAATATTCTTACACTAACACTTTTCTGCAGTCTGGTTGGTTAAGCTGTGCCTTGGGTCCAGTAGAGCGTTGGGAATTTAATTGTAGTTGCGATGGAATTGGGCCTTAGGCCGGAAACAGAGGATGGGAAAAATGCATGTAGTTGTGATTGTGAAACTGGATGATTGAGATTGCTGTGGTTTTATGTATGTGTCTGTTGAGTGATCTGCCATGTCATCCAATATACTGCTTATCATGCATTTGCGCATTTTATGTTATTGCTATCCGAGTTGTTTATATAACTGTGTTGTGTTCTGCCAAGTAGTGTGACTTGAAATTTGGGTTTCATGTCTTGGAAATATTTTGTGGGTGCGTGCATATCATGACCCCAATCTGAGATGGCGCATTATCTCAGTGAAGCTCCTCTGGTCACTCGGGAGTGTGTAAAACTTATACGATGTCCCCTGGGTTGTCGCTGGGCTCGAACGAGACGGTAATGCTCTCTGGCCAACTCCATGGCCCCTCGCTGGCTGAGGCTAGAGGATGCTTGGTCATGGTAAGCGCCGGGCACGAAGCTGAGCATCGCTCGTTATGTAGTCATACGCACGGTCGTTATCCGTGATGTGACGGAGGAAGCTAGGATGTACGGATGGTCTCTAGGAGAGATTATGGTATACACTAGAATAAATGGTTATGGTTGGACCAATGGGGTTGTTGGCGCATGTGATTAAAATATGTCTTTTGGGAAAAAGGGTGGACTTGTTACTATATGTTTTACTATATGGCTGTGGATGTGTTGGTTGGATTAATATGTTTTAAACTCTTGGATGTTATTTGGTTGCTTACTTGTTGAGATTTCATAATCTCATTTTGGTGTTTTACCCTATGGTTCAGTCTTATGGAACCGTAGATTTTGATGCAGAGAATGAGTATGAGCCTGAGGGACCGGCTCCACCGGAGGCATGACTTGCTGATATGTTGCTTTGGCGATATGGGTTTGTTTCCCCTCATGTTATGTTGTCTTCTTTTATTCTAAATTACCTATCGGATGACTCTATAATCCTCTTGGAGGATATTTGTTGTTATACTATTTTTATTTTTCTGGTACTTAGTAAAAGAAGAGAAATTCTATTTGTAGTCTCCATTTGGGGACTGCATGTGCAAGCCCTTCATTAAATGTAAAAAAGTACCATTTTCATAAGAATATTATTGTAATTTTGAAAAAATTTAAAGACAAAATTAACTAGGTTTGCAATGCAGTCCCCATTTGGGGACTGTACGTAGCATTGCTCAAGAAAGAATGCCTCTTTCATTTTTTTGCTGTGATTATTATATTTGCACACAGCTTATTGCATGTTGTACATACTCTGAACATTTGTCATTAGGGTGCGTGATTCGTGTAGTCATTATCCATGTGTTACAACTTCTACTAAATAACACGTGGGGGTCGAGGGCGCCACAATTTGATTTTTTTTTTCTTTTAAGTATTTATTAACATTCTTAATCATTAAGAAAAAAATTAAAATATATATATAATTTTACTAATAGTCACTTTCTTAACTATTAAGTAAAAAAAAAAAATAAATACAAAAAGAGTAATAAATGGATAGTAAGAAGATAATAACCCTATCATTATCCAATATAGTATAGTATTGGATACTGTCAAACTCGCAAAAAATTAGAAGAATGCCTAATACTACTTTGTTTTCTTTTGGGCCAAAGACCCAACAGTTCTTTGAATTTTCTTACAACCCCAGAAAGGAGGAGCACGAGCAACAACACAAAACCCATTCTGAATAGAAGAAGGCCCAATAAAAGCAAAGATGCTAGGTACGTAACCGAGCCGAAGCAAGCTTCTCAACAAGTATATGAATGACAATATTGTTATTCCCATATCAAAATTGAAGTACACTATCTTCTCCTTTATCATAAGATATTAATAACATTAAACTCCGAGTTTTTTTTTTTTTTTTTTTTTTTTGTTCAAAATAAAACAAGGGTTGCATGTGAAATTGCCTAAACTTGAAGATTACATGAATAAATAACTAAACACTCGCAAATTTTAGGTTCTAGAACTCAAAAGAAAATAAAAATTTAGCTCCATACCGAGTAGTCAAAGTTTTTGGTCCTACCGTGGTGCCCACGTAAAATTTCGACCACCTTGACTCATGTGGAAGATGGACCTCTACGACCAGTACTTGATAAAGGAGTTCTCAAATTCAAGTGGAAGATGGGCTTGTGAGTTAATTTTTTCTTTTATCTTCTTTTTCTTCTCTTTTATGGTGGAGTTCTCAAATTCAAGTTAATAATGAAGTCCTAAAGTCAAATAAAAGATGAGGTTTTTGTCTGACAATAAGAGAAAATACTAATATTGGCAAAAAATTCGGACCATCATGTCGAGTCTTGAGAAATTGAGATTGAACACTACAAGTAAGGCCTATGATATTAACTATTAAAGCTGTAATTATTATTAGAAAAATGTTTAGTTGTGCTTGTTATTTTCTGTGAAAATGATTTTTTTTGTCAAAATAAATCTATTTTAGTCACAATTAATCATTTTCATATAATTTGTTACAAATGGTTATTTTTCTTGTAGTGTATATATATATATATATAAATAATTAATATTACTTTAATTACTAATTATTAGATAGTTTAGAAATACGAATGAAGTGTTAGATAGCGCCAGGCCCTATAACTAACTTTTTGTGCATAACTTTTCTATATATAGGAAGTTGATTTTTAATTAAGTTTAGTAGCCAATACATGTAGACACTAGTTGGCTAAGTTATAAATTAAACCTATTTTTCTTTGTTTTTCTTTTTCGTACTTAATTTCCATGTTTGGGAAAAAATAACATTTTATTAAGACAAGGTTGACATATTACTGCCCCCAATTTTAAATTAAAAGTTAGTCTACATACAGTTTTCAAATAGAGACTCATGTTCATGCAAATTCATGCAAAAAAATTTAAAATTATAATAATATCATTTTTAAAATGATGTTTTTTTCCCTTTTATCCACATTTATCAATGGGACTGCACACACAATCCCTCACTCAGGACTGCAAATAGAATTTCTCTTAAATTAAACTGGTAATTTTTGTGTTGATCAATTTTTGTTAAAGTGAACACTTATACTTAAAGTAAAATATTACAAACATGCTTAACACTAATAAAATATACAAACATAGTAACATACATACGTTCATGGTATGTATCATCATGAATATGACAATAAATATTACCCATAAGTCTTTTAATTATCATTTCAATATTTTATTTTCTGACATGATATCAAGTATTGATTGACAAATTTTAAAGGACTATGCTACACTTACCGAGAAAATTTATCTAGGTATGAAATGAGTAAGTTTATTTTTTGAAATATTGTTTAAATCCCTTTTAAAATAAAATTCATAAATTCATTAAAAAAGACTTCCTAATTAACCATTAACTAAAAATAAATAAATAGCATTGGTATTTGTTCTCGGTGAGCTTTCTCTGGAAGACTAGCATTTCTCCATACACTACATATTTAATAAGAAAAAAATAAAAAATTATGTATAGTATATAATGTGTAGAAATGATGAAAAGAATTTTTTTCTAATTTTATGCAGGGACGACATTTAAAAGCATAAGAATTCAATTTTCTAGCCATAAAAGATTGGGCCCACTTATTTATCAACATATTCCAACTAGAGCAATGCTATACATCTCCCTCAACCTCTACATACCATATTTTTTTAAATTTTTAAATTTTTTAATATTTTTTTAAAAAAATTTGAGTTTATTCTTTTTAACTAATTCAATTCTTCTATTCATTATTCATATATTAAATATTTGATAAAAGAAAAAATAATAAAAATTAAAAAAAGTGCGGTGTGTGGAGGTTATGTGAATAGTAAGAGGTTGTGTAGATTTTTTCTTCCAACAAAGCAAAAGAGATTTTGAGTGAACTATCTTCGAAGCTGCATTATTCCTTACTATTGTCTGATGAGCTAACCATATATAACATGGATCAGCGTGCAAAAACACACAAAAAGTACTCCTTGTTTGATTTGTTTGACAAGTTAATAAGAATCTTCTGCTTAAACCTTTGCTCTGCAAGACCACCCGGCCTTCTTTGCTATGAGTTGAGCAATGGTGGGCCTTCCACCCACGTGGCAGTATATTGTCAGTTACGTTTTCGCATTGAATGGCGTCCCTTTGGTTCTTGTGTTGTGACTTCGTGTTATGCAGCCATTTATTCTGCACATTGTATCAACAGATATGCTCTGATTTGATCGAGCTCTATTGTGACGAGTCGCCTTGCATAGTAACTTGTTCATTGTAACTATGTGACTTTATTTTGTAACTCACTCCTTGTAGTTCTACGACTTTATGTTGTAACTTGTTCCTTGTAGATCTGCGGCTTTATGACAGCAACTTGTTCCTCGTAGCTCTACAGCTTTATGACAGCAACTTATTCCTTATGGATTTGCAGCTTTACGACAACAACTTGTTCCTCATAGCTCTTTTGTTGACTGTATCTGGCTTATTCTTTTTGCGCATCCTTTTTCGTTGTTCTTCTTTTCTCTTTTCTTTTTCTATTCTCTCCTTTTTTTGTTGGCCGGCATGGGGGCAGTTCGGCCATAAAGATGGACCGCACAGAGCTTTTGTAGTCTACCCCGCTAGTGCTCAGCCCATGTCTGATGACCTCGCCAGTCGGCGATCTTTTGGCTCACGCCCTTTTCGTCGGTCCTTACCATGTAGCCATTGTCCCAGACCCTAATGACTTTGTTTAATGGAGCAGGCATTCTTCACGTTCTCTTTTGGCATGGATTCGTTCTTCGGGCAGTCGTGGGGCTGATCCCGCTCTCTGTCGCAGGGAGTCAAGTGGGCCTTGGGCTCGACTTGCCTCCTCGGTCTGTGGGGAGGTAAATAGCCTGGACAGTTTGAAACTGTGCTCGCCTTCCTCCCTTAGCATAGATTTGTTATTCAGGCCGTGGTGAGGCCGATCCTGCTCTCCTTCGCGGGGAGTCAAGTTGGCTTTGGGCTCGACATGCCTCCTCGATTTGCAGGAAGGTAAATGGTCTGGGCAGTTTGAAACTATACCCACCTTCCTCCATTAGCATAGCTGTGTTTGTTTTATTTGGAAACAAAAATATCATCATTTTTTTGCTTTTGGCCACACAAATTAATGTTGCAAACCTGGGTCCTCTTGGCAATGTCATGCAGTACTTGTTGATGATGTCCATGTTGATGTCATGTGTTGTTGACGTCCGTATTGATGATATCCACGCCTTTAGACAACCTTTAGGACTACCTTTCCTTTTCTTGCCCCATGGGAAACTCATTCAGACAGCGATGTGGCTAATCCCTTCTTTCGCATTAATGAGGGTAGGGGTAAGTTATTTGGGTCGTCGTGGGGCTGGTCCTGCTCTCTTGGATGAGGAAGTTAAGCCACCTGCTCACTTATCATCCTTCATGAGGAGGTAAGTTGTTCGAGTAGTGTGTTCTAGACCTGCTCCTACCCGTTGACATCACAGGGAAGGGTAGGCTTGGGTCAAGCTTTCGCTGATCCCACACTTCATCACAGTGGAGATCAGGGTAAGTTATTCGGCTAGCCGTGGGGTTGATCCCCCTCTCCATTGCGGAAGGGATAAGGCAATCATAAGGTCTACCTTTCCCTATGGTATGCTGCAGAGAGATAAGTTGTTCGGGCAGTTTGTTACTGAACCTGCTCCCGTCTGTTGACGTTTCATGAGGAAGGTATATTTTTGTCTTCGGGTGGCCAAAGATCGACCTGTACTCCTCTGTGAGAGGGATAAGGCAACCTTTTAGGCCTAACTTTCCCTTTTTGCTTGACAGGAAGGTAAGTTGTTGATGGAGTTTTCATTTAGTAAAGTTGGCTTTGCAGATGGAGATTGTTGATTTGGTCAGAGGGGAGTTCATTTGACGGGTCATGTTATGTTTATGAAATTAGCCATGGAAATACAAAACTTCTTTTTTGAGGGCCCGTAACAGGTGCACAAAAATGTATAAATTTATGACAATAAATCGACTTAGCAATAATAGTTTTGTAGATGCTCGGTGTTCCAGGGGTGCGGCAACTCATTTCCTTGGGTGTATCTAAGGAGGTAAGAGCTCGGGCAGTTTGTGGTGATGACCACGTAAAGGCCCTTCCATTAAGGGCCTAGCTTTCCCTCATCCCATGTTGTGGTTCCTGTCTCTTTGAGTATGAGATCTTCGACCTTGAAGGTTCTCAGGCACATGCGCTTGTTGAAGCATCTCTTGACCCTTCTTTGGTTGGCTACGATTCTTATTTCAGCCTCTAGTCGAACTTCTTCGAATAGATCTAGCTGTTCTTCTAGCCGCCTGTCGTTAGACTCCTATCTTCAGAGTTCTCCAGTTTCTCATGGGGCTTAGCTTTAGCAGGGGCCTTTGCCCTCTTCTCTACCCATTCCAACTCCTTCCTTCTTGGCTCCATCAATGTTCGAAGAGTGTCTTCCACATTGATGAAGTTGTTGGCCTGGTCCATGAACTCTCACAACGTCACGGGAGTCCTCCTTGGCAGCGAAGGCCAGAAATTGCGATCACGGCCAAACTCTTCGTAAGAGTGCCTCCAAGGTTATCTTCTTGTCTTGGTCGTCGGTGGTCATGTACTCCTTGTTGAACTGGGCGAGGTAGGGCTTCATGCTTTCATTCTTTGCTTGTTTGATGTTAAGGAGGTACGCCGCCAAAAGACGCCTCCTTCGACTAGACATGAACTAAGTCAGATACAACTTAGCTAGTTCGCCCAAACTGTCTAGTGATTTAGGTCCCAGTGACCCAAACCATACGCAACTAGTCCATGCAGCGTCATGTGAGTCCTGAAAGTTTCCAAGTGCTCAAGATGATCCCTTCCTCCATCATATATTTCCATAGCCGGAACCCTGAACTTTGGTGGTAAGGGCACCGCCATCACCTCCTCCGTGTAAGGAAGATTAATGTTTGTGAGCAACTAGTCCACCATTGCAGAGCCCTCCTATTCCTCTCAATCTCGTCCTCAACCCCTGAATGTCTCATTCCCCCTCTCTGTTTTCCAACTCGTGCGGCTTAGGAGATTTTTGCCTAGGGTTTCGCCACACGCCATCGTGATCAACCGCCCTCTGGAGCTCACTAGAGGTTGCTCAACCCCCTTCCAATTCCCACTTAGCCTTTCCCCTCTCAAATCCACCGAACTGGAGAATAGATCCTCCTTTAGTGTTATGCACTGCCGCCTATCACCACCCTCCGCCACGAGATGTCCCTTCGTCCATCCTCTGTCCCGTCAGATCTGCCACCTTTTGATTTTTTCCTAGTCGTAGATCCCCTTCAATCTGTCTAGATCCACCTCTGTCATAGTGCACCGCCACTACCGCCGTCGTGCGCCATCTCTCTAGATGCCACAACAGTAAGCTAGTTTTCCACTTAACTTGTAAATTATGTTTTAGGCCGCATACAGATTTGACTAATCGTTTTCCCCATCTGCGAAGCGACCCATGCACATGCACACTCACAATTTTCTCTTGATCCGAGAGGGATACTTTAAGTCGGCATGCTTGATCATTTAGAATTGCCCTTCCGCGTTGTAAGTAAACTCCCGGATTGACCCTTGAAAGACTAATGTGGAATAAGTTATTATCAGATCGTTGTAGTAGTCTGGTTGTGTGTGAAAAGTGGCCGAGGGCCTAGTGGAGCGTTGGCATATAATATTGTAGTTGTGTTAGTCGACAGTGAGTGCCAGTCATTAAAATAAAGGCTTAGAAGTTGAAGCTTAGGCGTCAACAGTGGGTAGTATCACCTAATTTATGAGGTAATAAAGCATTAGAATCCAGGAGTGTTGTAGAATAGTATATGGTGGATTGGAGATTTGAGTTGCAAGGCATACCTTGAGGGTTTAAACATGATGTGCTATTGAAAAAAAAAGTCGTGCTAATACATGGGTTGAGCCCTTTGATAGTAGCTATAGTTAGCTAAGCAAATTTAGAGGACAAAATTCTTTTTAAGGGGGGAGGATGTGAAGCCCAACCCGTGTGAAGCTCAAGACTGATTTTGAAGTGGGTTTTTCTTTCTTTCTGTGTGTGTGTGTGTGTGTTTTCTTTGGTGAAGTTAAGTCCTATACGTTGCTTAAGTGGGGTTCATTTTCAGTGTGAGAGTATTCAAATTTCAGGCCCAACCAATGTAAATGAGCCCATAAGCTAAAAACAAGGGTCGAGCCCCTCCCTCTATGCTGTGTCGTTTTGACTAATGGAAGGAAACCCTAAAGTTCCTTATACTTTTCCCCAGCATCGCACAAGACCCTCCCTCCTACTCTTCATTTGTTTTTTTCCCGTCCATCTGGTAGCAGCTTTCCGCCACCCATGGCCTGCAACACCTCTCCCCACCGCCACCCCCTTGGCTCCACTTGTTGGCATCATTCGTGCATCCCTTGCCACCGTCTGATGACAGTTCGCTAACCCTAGTCGAAGCCGAGTTCAACACATGCAACGCATTTCTTTGGGCCATGTGAGCACCACCGCTCACGACAACACATGAAGCCTCCATAGCTTCCCTCACATCAAACCCCCAAGACCTGCCGTCGTCGAAATCTCACCATCCGAAAGTCAAGCCTCCGTCGAGCTAAGCTAGCTTCCTCCCTTCAAAACATCACCTAGTCCTCCTCTTCCTCTCAATCTCGTCCTTAACCCCCGGATCTCTCATTCCCCCCTCTCTACTTTCCATCCCGTGCAGTTTAAGAGATTTTTGCCCTGGGTTTCATCGTACGTCGCCATGATCTATCTCCCTTTAGAGCTCACTAAAGGTCACTCGACTACCCCCCTCTAGTTCCCACTAGTCCGCCGCCTACCACCACCCTCAACCGCAGATTTCCCTTCATCCATCCTCTATCCCGTCAGATCTGCCACCCATTGATTTTTTCCTAGTCGTAGATCCCATTCAATCTGTCTAAATCTGCCCCTGTCACCGTGCACCGCCACTACCGCTGTCGTGCTTCACCCCTCTAGACGCCACAATAGTCAGCTGGTTTGCCACTTACCTTGTATATTATTTTTAAGGCCGCGTATAGATTTGACTAACCATTTTCCCCATCTGCGCAGCGACCTGTGCACGTGCACACTTTCAATTTTCTCTCTATCCTAGAGGGATAATTTAAGTCGGCGCACTTAATCAATAAAACAATTCCTTCTAACCCACAATATAATATCCCATTAGGCTTCAAGAGAATAATAAAATAAAATAAACAATAATAATACTAAAAAATAAATTAAAACACTTTAATTTTTAGGATCTCACATCCTCCTCCCTCTTAGATTTTCATCATAATTGTTGGTAGCCTTTTTTAGCTCGTCGATCCGCGCTAAAGATCTTGGCTGTTTGAGCTGAATTAATGTTGAGAGTTGTTGAAATAAAATCAGACAACCATTTTGACAAAAGAAACTTTCTCTAAGCTTAATTAGCTTTCTTTGTTTCATTATCAAATGGGAAATACTTTAGACATAAAAGGATTATATAAAAATAAACTCACAAATTGATGTGACTTGATGTGGCATCTCAGATTGTAAAATTACTTTTATTGTAAACTAAATCTAATGTTTTCATAAAATTATATCAATTTATAGATTTATTTTTATGTTTTTTTTTTTGGTGTATGTAACAGTTCTCTTATCAAATACATCCAGGAACTAGAGACCATCAGAACTATAAAGCCTGCAATGCAACACCGGCTGCATTGGAAACAAAAGAGATATTATAAATGGATATCAAGCCATTTTTCTTTGATAACAGAAAAGGTAGCTAGAGGTGGCCTCATAGCTTTGCCTTTACCCCTATGGCAATCAAGTTGAATGGATTTCAATGATTCATTTTTTAAGACTTACGGCAGGACAGATCATGGTTACTTGAGTTAAAACTAAATTAAATATATAATTTCAATTTCAAAACGTCTAAAATAATTAGGTTGCTTTCCAATTTCAAAATTTAAGTTGTAATGTATAGCCTCTGTCAGTATTAGGCCTTAAATTTGACATAAATGCTAAGATAGTAGAGGAAGTTTAGAATTTTATTTTATTTTTCTTTTTGTATTTTCAGACTCTATTATATTTTGAATATATATTTTTAAATTTTTTTTAATAAACGATGTGCCCACATCAAAGAATTAAAATGAGTAGTAATAATTAAGAGACATGCCAGCATTACTCTTCTTCTATTGAAAAACGATATTTAGCACCGATATGACAATTATATTTGACCATCATCATCAATAAAAATAAATCTTTTGCAAATTTTTATCAAAACTCTGAATTTTTTAAATGAAAAATATAATTAATTATATTAGAAATTTTAAAAATTAAATTAATATATATATTATTGTTATTTGTTAAATATCATGATTAATGTCAGCTGGTGTGTTCCTAACCTGACTCCTTAACATGATCGATGGTCGACCCGACATGGATATCATCGATCCATGATCGATAACTACTATATGATGAATGATGATGTAGCAATATATATTAATATTCACGATCATTCCGAAAACGTACTCAACCAATAGATCCCAATACGGTAAATTAATTATATATATGCTAAAAGCTATTTTTAAGCCTAATAAAAAAATATTGGCGTTATAATACCTTTTTTCAATATATCTATAATGCATACTACAACAATTAGTGTCATGTTTGACATTAGATGTGCAAATAACAAAACTGATCAATATGTATAGTTACCAACAGCGTCTCCTTTGTGCCACATTTAATTCTATCTCATATCAATTCATAATTGTAACGCTCCAATTGAAAGAGCAAGCCACTGGTTAATGATACAATCGAAATTCCATTAAAACCTTTTAAATAGTAAGAATTTCTCTTTACTAAGTAATGTAGGATCTCATATACCACATATCCTTATCACTTGTTAAAATGAGATATCACAAAATGTTACAATGATTGTTTGCATATTTCTCTACCGTAACTATTGCTTTATATTTTCATGATCCAATTTCATAATATTCATAATAAATCTGATCTCGCAGCAATCTAACATGTCAGCTTATCAGAACTATATATTATCTAGGACTGATTCAAATGAGTAGGCAAAGTTGTCCGAAAATTTCAGGCATCCAGCAAATTCATCGGCTAGGTTAGTGACAATGGTACAGAAATAAAATCTAAACAAGAACATCTACAACAGAGAAATCAGACAACATAATATGCAAGACAACTAATGGAAAAGCCAGGAAAACAACATTGCATGCAACATGGTATCGCAAGAAAAGGATATATGAAGAAACTCCTATCATCTCCCACCATCAAAGGCTACCATGTATATATGGTCCTTCATGCTATCATATCCAACACTACTTTTAATAGAAACATCATATTTATAAGAATCAGATGTCTCCCCTAGCAAGTACTTTGTCTCTTCTAAATTGGAATCCACATTAACCCAAGAATGCTTGTCAATCTTTCTTAAACCTTCTAGTTCAGCCGCCACTTCCTTCAGTTGCTTCTCATTTCTTTCGGTCCATAAATTCTGCTGAAGAACTTCAAATAGTCTATCCTCCTTAATAGCAGAAAGAAAATACATAGCCAGACTTCTCTCCACCTCAGGCCTATCAAATGAAAGCGCCTCTTTTCTCATGTTAGTAACTCTATCAGGATGACGCCAAAGCTATAAACATCACTTTTCACAGTCAATTGGCTAGTTTGCAAATATTCAGGGTCCAAGTATCCAAGAGTTCCTTGTACCAATGTAGCTACTTCTATTTGGTGTAATGGAATCAATCTTGAAGCTCCAAAATCAAACACTTTAACTGTGTAATTACTATCTAGTAATATGTTCGAAGATTTGACATCTCTATGAATTATTGGTGGAGAGGCTGCAGAGTGCAGATAAGATAGCGCCTCTGCTGTTTCTAAAGCTATCTTAAGACAAGTCTCCCATGAAATTGGTAACGACCTATCTTTATGATGTATGTGCTCGAAGAGTGTGCCGTTTGAGATGAACTCATAGACTAGTAAATGAACTTCTGTCTCCAAACAACAACCCAAGTGTTTAACAACATTTCTATGGTTAATTTGAGAAAGTACAAGCACCTTGTTGATGAACTGCTCAATTTGACTCTTATCCACAAGTTTGGACTTCTTGATTGCCACAACTCTATTATCGGATAAAAATCCTTTATAAACTGTACCAAACCCTCCTTCACCAATGATTAGATTCTCATGATAATTGTTGGTAGCATTTTTGAGCTCTTTAGCACTAAAAAGTTTGGCTGTTGCAACTGAATTTTCTTGACTTGAGAGTTGTTGACGTAAAATCACACCACCATTTTGGCGAAAGAATATTTCTCTAAGCGTGATTAGCTTTCTTTGCTCGATTATCAAATAGTCAAATACATCCAAGAGCTAGAGACCGGCAGTACTATAAAGCCTACACCACCGGCTGCAATGGAAAGAAAAAGAGTATTATTTGTTGGAAAATACTAATATGCCACTTAACTTTGTCTCCTCATTTTGACTGTTTATATATTTAATTTTTTTATTTAATAATTAAAAAATAATTTTTAATGTATTGATATATTTTTTATTTTTTAAAAATTTTTAAATATGTTAAAAACTGTCGGCCCAGCGGTCAAAGCTGGCCGGCAGCACTGCCCTTATTTGTTATGGGCCTGGAGCCGATATTCTTTGATAATAGAAGGGGCAGAGGTGGCCCCACAGCTTTAACCCCAAGGAAATCAAGTTGAATGGATCATCTCAATGATTCATTTTTTAGTACTTAGGGCGGGACAGATGATAGGTGAAGCAGCTAAATAAAAAACATGGTATTTTATGCACCACCATATAATATTGACCATGAGAAGCAGCTAAATGTTGACCATGGTATTATATATTCTTTACCTTGGTGAAGAAGGTAAAGAGTATTAAGTTATAAACACATGGCAAATATTGTACTTTATGCACAACAATAAATTTATTAATACAACGGTAGCCATACCCATTTTCAGGGTTATAACATGTGCTGTTCCCTCCGCATACGTATTCCTGCTTATTCTGGACATTCTCGCACGTTTTATTGTAGTTTTATCATACTTTTGTACAATAAATTTAAAAAAGAAAACTCAGTTATTAGACAATTTAAAAATAAATATAATTTTATATCGGTTAGAACTAGCTCAAGTTGGTCTAGAATTATATAGAAACAATCAAAATCAGTCTAAATCAATGATTGAAGCAATTCAATAAATGATTTTAAAAATTTCACAAATATCAATGAGAAAGAAGTATGTTTTTCGTTTAAAAATTTTAAATAAAAAGTAAATTAACCAATGGTCTAGAAATATGTTTTAAATGAAAAACATAATTCATTTTTTTCAGAAATTTTAAAAATTAAAAAATATATACATTTTATAGATATTTGTTAAATATGATTGTTAAAAAGTAGATTTCACTAATAAAGAATAGTACTGGGTCTCACTAATAAAAAATAGTTATTTTTATAGTTTTTAAAGTTGGTGTCCATTTTTTTACAAGGGCTTCGATGGAGCTTGTTTATAATTTGGAGCTTGTAAAAATCATTTCTCTTTTTATAACACAACAACAATTTGCGTTGACATATTAGATGTGCAAATAACAAAACTCAATATCATGTATACTTACCAACAGCGATCTTGTTCACTAATTTTTGATTCAAAACACATTCTTTACCATCTTTTCTTCCGTCTCCACTGTGCCACTTTGGGCAAGAGCATGTATAATTCCCTTCTGTATTAGAACATCTCTTTTGTGATGTGCAATTATTGAGATCTGGATGCAAACACTCATCAACATCTGCACAACAGTTTAATTCGAAAGGTGAAAGAAGATATATAAGAGAAGATTTTGAAAATCCTTTCACGTACAAAACTTAGATGTGTGTAGTAATGCATGTAGTACGTACGTACCTTTGCAACCCTGAAGGAGGTATGGATTCCCGTCATAACCTTTATTGCAACTGCAACGGTAGCCATACCCATTTTCGGGGTTATAACATGTGTTGTTTGCTCCGCATACGTATTCCGGCTTGTTCGGGACATTCTCGCACGTTTCATTACCAATCGTCCGATCAATAACCATCGGAAGGGTTCTATTATTATCTTCTATATTGGAAAGATTATCGGAGGAGAAATTAAACTGGCCTTTTTTAACAATGAAAGTATAGCTGCATGGATTGAAGCTCACTACTTCTCTGTGATTACGGTAGCTAGCTGTTTGCTTCCAAAGTGAAATTGCTTACTTTTTTTGGGATCGCTACCAGGCAACAACCAATTCCAGAGCAAGTCCCATTTAAAACATTACTATGATTTTGACAAATGGACATGCAGCCCATGGAGAAGTTTCCATTGTACTGCTTACCATGAAGGTATGCATACGTGTCACAGCCAGGGGCGAAACTAGGATTTGGTGTTTGGGGGGGCGATTGCGATTGATAAAGTGTGTAGTATGTGTGAGTATAAGTACTATGTGTTTTTTGCACATAAATATATAAAAAACAATAATCATACGTCATAAAATTATATACTAAATACATGTCTATAAATCATCTTATAAGATAATTTTTCTTAGAATTTTCGTAGTTTTCTAGAGACTATTACAAAAAGAAAAGAAAATGGAATATCAATTTAGGATTTTCCCTTCAAATTAAACTCAACGACAATCTTACATGGAATAAAATTCATCTATTATCATATCTGAAGTGAAATTCTTGACAATTTATTTCTCAATATAAACTAGTAGTCAGGTTCGAGATAAATTATAATCATCATGATTCATAAACTTCTAGATTCATGGATTTAGAACATTAACAACTAAGATGAAATGGAATAAAATAGAGTTGTTCTTGCAAGTAAATAACAATAATATACCTTAGTACACTATACATGTTAATTTAGATTAACATACCAGGAACTGTAAATCTAGTGTTATTGGTGGAGACTGTTTCAGGAGAAAATCAACCTGAAACTATGGTTTGTGCAGCTGTGCTTTGGCTCTAGCGTTAGTGTTGTAAAGAATGAAAAGAAAACTTAAAGAGACGTTGTGTAGTAGAGAAAAAAAGAGGTATTAGTGATAGATTGATGGATTGAGTAACCGTGTAAATTGTCATTGTAGTAAAAGTTTTAGAGGCCTAAGTATTAGGAGGGACAATTTCAGTAAAAATTTTGAAAGCCTGAGTATTAGGGAGGCAATTTTAATTATATAAAGAAAAATTATAATTATTTATATACTATACTAATTTTTTTAAAAATTACCGCCCCCTACGTTACATGTAGTTCCGCCCCTGGTCACAGCCAACAGCCATGAATATGTTTTCGGTGTTAGAAATGATGAAAGCGGAGGTTCTTAATAGCAGACTGGACTGCGAAAAGCTTGAAAGCATACCCGACTCATTGTAACATTCCTTGGAAAGTTTCAGCAAGAGTTCAAGCTGGCCTTCCATGGAAATCTTCGGGACAACGTTGACGCCAATCTGTGGTTGGTCTCAGCCAGTCAACGATTGGGCGCAATTAATGAGAAAGTCTTTATTTAGGGAACAATCGTCAGATGTGCCAAATCGATACGGAATTTGGACACCTCCATAGTGGTCGAGGCAGTTAGGGAGGGCTATTTCATGAGCTGCTGCAACTGCAGAAGTTTCCATTTCTGATAATATGACACCAATCCATGTCACTTGCAAAAGCAGCCTATAACCACCCATTAATTGCCTCCAATATTTCTAAAAAGGGTATACAAGTTTACTGTAATGTTTTTGTCTGCAAAACTTCCTATTGAGGATGAATTTTTGTAGGCATACAATCGAGGGAGGACCCATTCCATGGAAGAAAATACTAGATAGTCAAAGAGTTTGTAAGTGTTTTTTTTTTAAATGAATAAATATAGGATTTACATAAAAAAAATATTTTTTTAATGATAAACCTCACTCTTTTTCAAATAAAATGTACGACACTTATAGACTCTATAACTGTATCTATAATTACTCTCACTGGAATACCACGTATGAAGAGGACATATAATATTATTATATTACATTAAATTTGCTACAGAAAGTCTGTCTTGGTCTACAACATGTCAAGTTTTCTAAGGCAGCTTTGATAAGGTCCAGTCAGTTTCTGAGTTGAAGAGGATTAGGTAAGCCGGCCAATCACCATATATACAATTGAGATTTGAAAATTTCTCCACCTTTCCCCTTTTTTTATCGCAACCATTGATAAAATTCAAATAAGTGAAAAAAACAGTCTAGGGCCGGCTTTTCCATTTGGCCAGTTAGGCAATTGTCTAAGGCCCCTAATGAAATAAGACCACAAAAAAAAAATATATAAAGTAGAATTTTTAAAATATATATATACTTAATAAAAAACTTTAATTAACTCAATGAGAATGAGAATATTGTAACACACCTGATGGGTAGTTTTTGGAAAACTAGAAATATGAGAAAAAATATAAAGAAAATTGTCAGATTTGAGATTGACCTAAGCCTCCAAGAGAAATGGAGAAAAGATAAAAGGAAAACATTTCATTAATGATTCTGGATATCCCTACAAGTCTCTCATTCTACTACATATATGACTTTTCTCTTGGGCCACAGGCCACTTACTCCAATGATAACATAAAGCCACAATCAAAATATAATTAACAATAAATGGGCCATGGCCCGACTCAACAAAACTCCAGCAAATAAAAGAGATGATGGCTTTGGGCCATAGGCTGAGCCCAACTACAAACTCTTATTATCCAACCCAAACACATTATGAGTTTGGTCCCTATTGTCATAGTCACAGACGTGTGTCAAATCCTCCCCCCTCAAGCACCTTGTCCTCAAGGTGCAATTAAGCTTCAATCCTACTCTTGTAGCTGAGGCAAGAATCTTCTTAAGTCGATAAGCATCAAGGCATCCATCATATACTAGTGTAGTACTAGCACACACGCGTGACTCAATTTCCTCATCAGTCAACCTCAAGCCAAAATCAATGACTTCCTCCAGCAACTCATATACAAGCACCCAGTTTTTGTGCAACGAATCTTCATTGAGTACACCAAGTAGTCTTTGATACACCTGCAATCCTTTGTAGCACTTCCAATGCAAGAAAAAGTGACCTGTTAACTATTATTTTAGCAACAATTAATAACCCAGCAACCGTGACATGGAAATAGTTAACACCATCACCAACATCAAACAAACCTTTGAGATTAGACCCCCACTCTCTTCCTCTATCAAAGGGCTTAAAAACAACATTAAGTGGCAAAAAATCAAGCAATTGAAGGGCAAGGTTTGTCTCTACTAAAACTTGCAAACCCATGAATATTTTTCCACCACATATTCAAATCAAGGTAGAAAAGACTTTATATACCACAACCATACCAAATATCACGACATCTGCCAATTCAAAATCATCCAGAGACTCTAATTCCTCATAACTCAGAGTCTCATGTTCCTCTTTCAATGTTTGGGAGCACCGTCTTTTATAGGAATTTGATGTAACTGGACTTTGAATGATGCTTCTCCTACAATCCATAGCTTTTGAATAACGTTTACTTGACCCTTCCATGAAGGCAAGACTTCTTTGGGCTGTTGTATCAAAGTTTTTAGTGTCTTGCATTGAGTTAGCTACTACCGTGAGAAAATCATCACCTCAGTGCTCCACATTGATAAAATCATGACCATCATAATAAACCACCGTTCCCTTTAGGTGTCTATCTTTACCCTTCCTGGCAGGTGTGGGGAAGAGCTCACTGGACTCTTGTGCATAATAATATCTGGACAAATGCAATAGGTGTGGTCCTCCGACCAAATTGTACATTTTCAAGCCCATCCAGTAGTATACTACCTCAAATCAGTCAAAACATGGTGTCATGCATGGAAAAGCATGGCATAGGTGGTGCATTCTCAATAAGCTGTTTACGTTCTGCAAGCGCATGGACTACCAGCTTCAATTGCCCATAGTCAAGACCAAAGATAGCTTTCTCCAAGTAACGAACTCCTCCATGAATGAGCTTTGTGGACCTCGAGGATGTGCCAGAAGAGAAATCCTCTCACTCAACAAGCCTGACTCGGAGGCCCCTAGTGACTGTGTCGAGGGCAACGCCACATCCTGTGCCCCCGCTGCCGATAATGAGGACGTTGAGTGGGTTAGCTGAGCTGGCCCCGATCCGAGCCAACTCCTGGACTGTTCTGGACAGAATGACGAAGTTCGGGTCGCTGATCTTCTGCCTAATAGCCGCGAGCTGGGGGCCACTACTGCGGTCGTTGGTGGCTAACGTGGGCTGGTAGAGGAGGACTGCCCCTCTGGCTGCGGCACCAAGGTGAACGGCGATGGCCATCCGGTGCATTCTGTGAGAGAGATAATGAAGATGTTGATGAGGGAATCAGAGGATTGATTCGTCAAATTCGTCAATATGGATCTGTGATAAGCGACTGTGATATTGGTGTTGTCGCGATATCGGTGCTGGAATGAAGCGTATAACTAGGAAGATTTGGTGAAGACGAGGCACGGTGGAGGGGCTAGCAAGGCGATTCAGTGTCGATGCCAGCACACCCATGCTCAAGCTCAACTCTGTGTCGCCGATTGACTCAAAGATCAAAAACTGAAAATCATTTCCTCCGGGGTCAAACTTCCATCAGATGGATATTTTCCTTTTTATGGCAAAGGAAAAGTTAGGGTTAGGGGTTACTGACATATATGAAGGCAAGAGGAAATGATTTTGAAGAGTGAAAGAAGGAATTGGTCGGAGAAAGAGATCGGAGACTGGTGAAAATGTCATCCGATTTCCATTGGAACGCATTTGATTGGGCTTGATTTCTTCTTTTTCGTCCACAGCAACAACATCGTCCTCTTGTATGTTACAGGTTTGCTCCTCTAATTGGTTGATGCTTTCCTCATTTTCTTCCATTGTTGCTTCGTATTTTTCCTCTTCTTGCAGACAATAGAGTTGGTTTTCTAGATTTGAAAACTCTTCATTAAAGTTGTTATGAAAATCTTCAAGGTTGTTCTTGTGACATCTTTGAATGTTTGTAAAATAACATCCAAATGTTGCTGTGATTGTTCAACTTGCTCTCTGATGTTGAGTAAGGATGAAATAATTTTTTCTATTTCCATAGATTGATGAAGTCGATGCCAAGGAAAGATTGGCTCTGGTTACCACTTGTAATACACTTGATGAGTAGTGTTTGGATAACTAGAAAATATGAGAACAAATATAAAGAAAATGGTCAGATTCAAGGTTGACCTAAGCCTCCAAGAGAAAGGGAGAAAAGATAAAAGGAAAACGTTTTCATTAATGATTCTGGATATCCTTACTAGTCTCTCATTCTACTACATATATGACTTCTCTCTTGGGCCATAGGTCACTTACTCCAATGATAACATAAAGCCACAATCAAAATATAACTAACAATAAATGGGCCATGGCCCGACTCAACAAAACTCAAGCAAATAAAAGAGATGATGGCTTTGGGCCATAGGCTGAGCCCAACTACTAAACTCTTATTATCCAACCCAAACACATTATGAGTTTGGTCCCTATTGTCATAGTCACAGACGTGTGACAAATATAAACAAGATTAAATAGATATTATATCATTATTAGTTTTTAAAAGTATCACAAATAATAATTATTTTACATATTCTCATTCTAAGAATACACTTCTATTTTCTCATTATTAATTTAATATATAATTAATGTGAAAATTATAAATAACAAAATTTAATTTTCCAGTATTCATAAAAATGTTTTTGTATAATCCTTTGAAGAGGCAATGGCCCTTTTTTTTTTCAAATGTGTAACTTGTTTATAGAACTTTACTGACAATAATGATTATAATTGTGTCTAAGAGTCTAAAGTAATTGTAAAACTAGATTTGATAAAATTCTCTCTAAATAAAAAATTTCCTAATAAAGATTAAGTCAATTATTAATTGAAAATGTAATAAAATCTTAATCAATAATTTTAGTTTACAAAATGATAGGAATTATTTTTAAATAAAAATATAATATAAAAATAAAAAATAATTTTATTTAATTTTATCTAAAAAAAAAAAAAGCCTCATTCAAAATTTTAGCCTTAGGCCCTAGACGTATTGAGCCGGCCCTGAAACAGTCCATTTCAAATTACGGTATCCATTTCAAGTGGTGTTAATTAATTTTATTGTGCCATTATACCTTTTAATATTCGTACACTACAAACCATAAAAAAACTCAATTTGCATCCTTTCTCATTAAGATTGCAACATGCGTTAAATTTTTTAATTTGTTCATCTTATTAGTAAGAGCTTTACAAAAAAATTGGATATCTTTCGTTTTCTGACCGAAATATATATTCACTGTATTGACATCATTTATATCTCTGTTTGATCAAATATAATAAGCTGGTAGAGTAGTTTTCATAGGTAAGTCAACGTTTTAATGTACTGGAACGTAACCAATTTGGGATTAATTTTTTTTTTTTTAATGATTAAGTAAGAATTTTTTAATGATATTATGTATTTATAAAAAAATAAAAATATAAATATAAATAAAAAATTTTAAAAAATACATTTAAAAAAAAAAAAACACTGGCGGGATTCCGTCGGATTCCCGTGTGGCTGTAGATCAGCCAGTACTCTTTTATTAATACATTGCATGGTGACTATCTATTCACACATTGTTTTTTCCTAGCTAGTTCTTGGTGAACAAAAGAAAAGCTCTGCAGTACCATTGACTGAAAAGTATATATCATGAACAAAAGAGATGCGTCACTCCAGTTGAACTTATCGAAAGTATACTTGTAGTCTGGGTCTCACATTAATGCACATGATCATTACCTTAAAAGATGTGACCTCATGGATATATAATTTACAACTTGGAGCAAATATGTGGAAGACTAGGCCAAAGTCACCACGGACGGTGGTTGAAAAGCTATTTTCATAAGTCGTTTACATGATGGATAGCCTCTTAGTTTTTAAGAAATAAGAGTATAAAATATATTTTGAAGCAACGAAGTAGACCGAAACCAATCAATCCGGTCCCTTTTTTTGGTTCCAAACGAAATTCTTACACACCCTAGTTCTACTTGTAATGGCCCGTAGTAGGAAGAGGGGATCGGAGAGTTACTTCTTATTACCTGAAAATCATCTCTCAATAACGCATATATATACTCTAGAGACTCCATGAAGCATAATCTCGTTGTTCAAAACAAACAAACATTGTTTCTCTACAAGGACATCAATGAAACATTCTAACACAATTAATCAATAACTCTTAAAAGTCTTAATAAAAGTGTCAACATCCCAATAAACTAAATTAATAGAATAAATCAAATCTATTGAATAATAGCCTCCAATAATCTTAGTACTTATCCCCTACTCTAAACAATCTTGTCCGTCCATGCTTCTTATTCTTGGTCTTTAGCTGAAACATCCAAATCATCTGAAAATATTGTAGAGATAACGGATGAGTTATCAACAATTCAATAAGTAATAATCAACATATATTAGTATGTAAACATGAGCCATTTACAGAGTGCAAAATGCAGAACCTGGGCTTGGTGCAGAGCCTCGGTGTTACACTACTAATCTCCTCTCCTCTTCTTCTTGTTTTCTTTTCTTCTTCTCCCCTTCTTCCCTTCTTCCCTTCTTGTTCTTGTTCTTCTTCTCATCCCTTCTACTTCTACTTCTGCTGCTTCTGCTTGTAGTACTCTGGCTTTTCCTCCTCCCAATCTCCTCTCCTCTTCTTTTGCTCCTCCTGCTTCTTCTTTTTTTCTCTCCTCTCCTCTTCTTCTCCTTTTCGACTTTTCTTCTCCTCCCCCTTATTCCCTTCAGCTTCTCCTCCTCCTCATCTTCTTCTTCTCCCTTCTACTTATGTTGCTTCTGCTCTGGTCTATGCAAACCCATAGCCATGATTTTCAAATGTTTGGCAATAGGATATAATTATATAGCACACGATAAGGCAATAACCGTCAGCTTGAAGTGTAAAGGTTTTTTGCGTGAGTGAAGTCGTCACCGTGTTATTCTAGGAATTGTTGCGTGTCGGTGTGCGGAATTAAGCTTTTACACCCCTTTTTTCAGGACATAATAAATAATATAGTATGTAATATAATATGTATATGCTCCGGCTTAATTAGATCCAGTTATTTTATAAGAATAAATATTTTTTTTTTTAATCCAAATATAACTGAAAAAGAAAGGAATTTATAAGGACATGCAGGCCGCCTTCATTAACCTGTTGCAGGTGAAGTTTTATTTCTGCAAACATAAATATATAATGCAATCTGGCGGCCGATCGATCGATGATGAGTTTACTCGGTCATATATGCAGTAAGTGAACGTGGTGCTTTATTCCTGCCGAGTGGCGAGATGTTTGGAACAGATTAATTATATGCGTACCTACCTTAGCTTGCATATAATTCGAGATCTGAAATAATTACAAATATATAGTCAAAATATAAATTGTCGAAGTTATCATTTTTTCTCCTAAAGTCAGGAACCACTTAATTTTCTTATACAAGTGAAGATCTAGAGCTCATGATTTTCAAATGTTGCCAGTATACACGCATGGTCACCACAACATTGCCTCCTGTTCACATTAGTTTCTTTTGACTCGAGATTCTTTTGCATTGTATCTATGACTCATATTGGAAAATTCTAGACTGAAAAAAAGAAATATCGGATCTAATACCTTAGGGAATAACATATGTAAGACATACAAGAGATCAAGACAAGCCTCCATCATTTGTGGCTTAACACTACTAGCTAGCTAGGGATGGGCATAAAGTTATGTATTGAGGTAATATCTTTTGTGTTAATAAATAATTAAAATAATTAAAATTCATCTCTTTTAATCGGCTTAAACTTTTGAGTCATGTTGTGATTGTTTAATTTGTTTGGGCTCTATGGATCTCATACAGATTCGGTAGTAAAAATTTGGAATTTCAGAACAGGGATAATTCCTTATGTAGCATCAACCCATTCGCATAACAGAGCCATGACAACAGTTAATCTACCAACAGAGAAAAAAATATTACAATAATTGTTTGCATGTCTTTCTCTACAGTATCTGTTGCCTTCTATTTTTATTCATTTTCATGATATTTACAATAAGTCTGATATCATGACAGCAATCTAACATGGAAAACTTATGAAAACAACAACATATGCAACATGGTATCCCGAAAAAAGATATATGAAGAAACTCCTGTCATCTCCCACCATCAAAGGCTACCATCGTATGGTCCTTCATGCTATCGTATACAACACTGCTTTTAATAGCAACATCATATGTATAAGAACCGGATGTCTCCCCCAGCAAGTACTCATTCTCTTCTGAATTGGAACCAACGTTAACCCAAGAATGCTTGTCAATCTTTCTTAAACCTTCCAGTTCAGCCGCGACTTCCTTCATGGTAGGCCTATCTTCCCCTTTCACTTTGATGCACCTCCTTGCAAGATTAGCCACTTCCTTCAGCTGCTTCTCATTTCTTTCAGTCCCTAGATTCTGCTCAAGAATTTCAGACAGTCTATCCTCTTTAATAGCAGAAAGAAAATACATAGCCAGACTTCTCTCTTCCTCGGGCCTAGCAAATGAAAGCGCCTTTTCTCCGGTTAGTAACTCTACCAGGATGACGCCAAAGCTATAAACATCACTTTTCACAGTCAATTGGTTGGTTTGCAAATATTCAGGGTCCAAGTATCCAAGAGTTCCTTGTACCATTGTAGCAACTTCTATTTGGTGTAATGGAATCAATCTTGAAGCTCCAAAATCGGACACTTTTGCTGTATAATTACCATCTAATAATATGTTTGAAGACTTGATATCTCTATGAATTATAGGTGGAGAGGCTGCAGAGTGCAGATAAGATAGCGCCTCTGCTGTTTCTGCAGCTATCTTAAGCCGAGCCTCCCATGAAATTCGAAAGGACCTATCTTTATGATGTATGTGCTCAAAGAGCGTGCCTTGGGAGATGAATTCATAGACTAGTAAAGGAACTTCTGTCTCCAAACAACAACCCAGGAGTTTAACAACATTTCTATGGTTAATTTGAGAAAGTACAAGCACCTCGTTGATGAACTGCTCAATTTGGCTCTTATCCACAAGTTTGGACTTCTTGATTGCCACAATTCTATCATCGGATAAAAGTCCTTTATAAACTGTACCAAACCCTCCTTCACCAATAATTAGATTCTCATGATAATTGTTGGTAGCCTTTTTGAGCTCTTCAGCGCTAAAAATTTTGGCTGTTTCAACTGAATTTTCTTGACTTGAGAGTTGTTGACTTAAAATCACACCTCCATTTTGGCGAAAGAATCTTTCTCTAAGCTTGATTAGCTTTCTTTGCTTGATTATTAAATACATCCAAGAGCTAGAGACCAGCAGTACTATAAAGCCTACACCAGCAGCTGCAGTGGAAAGAAACAGAGTAATATTATTAATTGTGAGCCTCAAACAATCGTGCAATATAATTCACAATCATCTGCACATTCCAAAAACATATTTAACCAAAACCTCCCATTACAAGAAACTTTGTGTACTTACCAATGGCAGTCTTGTTCACTAGTCCGAGGTTCAAAGTGCAAGATTCACCATCTCTTCTTCCGTCCCCACTGTGCCACTTGAGGCAAGAACATGTATAATTCCCTTCTGTGTTAATGCATCTCTTTGGTGATGTGCAATTATTGAGATTTGGGTTCAGGCACTCATTAACATCTGCAGATCGAACAGTTTGACATGGAATTAAGCCCAAGTTCAGTTCAAGAAACCGAAAACATGTTATCAAAATGAAAAATTTAGTCATTAAGATTTTGATTTTGAGAAGCTTCTTAGACGTGAGTAGTAAGTACCTTTGCAACCAAGTGCCAGGTAGGGGTTGCCGTCGTAACCCTTCTTGCACTGGCAACGGTATCCATAGCCGTTTTCAGGATCATCACATGTGCTGTTCCCTCCACATATGTAATCAGTCTTGTGCTGAGCATACTTACACCTTTCATTACCGATCGTCCAATCAAGTACCATCGGAATGGTTCTATTATTTTGGAGACTGGAAAGATAAACGGAGGAGAAAGTGAACAGTTGTTTCTTAACAACGAAAGCGTAGCCGCAGGGATTGAAGTTCAATACTTTTGTGTGATTATAGAAGCTATATACTCCCAAAGTCATATTGCTCACTCTTTCCGGGATCTCTACCTGGCAACAACCAATTCCAGAGCAAGTCCCATTCAAAATATTGCTTTGATTCTGGCAAATGGACATGCAGCCCATGGAGAAGTTTCCATTGTTCTGGTTACCATAAAGGTATGCATATGTATCGCAGCCAACAGCAACGAACATGTTTTGGGTATTAGAAATGGTAAAAGCATTGGAGACGATACTCAGACCGGCGAATTGTAACTCTGTAGAGAGCCCCAATCCGTTGTTACAGACCTCGACAGTGTCCATAAAGATGTCAATCTGGCCTTGGATGGAAATCTGTTGGACAACGACGTCACCCTTCAGAGGTCGGAGTCGTCCGTCCGACGATTTGGTGCAATTGACAGAAAAGCTTTTATTTAGGTAGCAACCTTCACCTATACCAAATGGATATGGAATTTCAACATCTCCACACCAGTTGGGGCAGTTAGGGCGGGCTGTTACATTAGATGCTGCTGCTAGTGCTGCAGTTGCCATTCCAGATAGTATTACGCCTACCCATATGACTTGCACAAGCATCCTATTATAACCACCCATATTCGCCTCAATTACTATTTCTAAGAGAGGGATTGATAAAGTTTACTATTGTGGTTTTTGCCTGAAAAACTTGCCGTAGATGATCGATTTTTATAGGCATATGGGAGTATCGAGAACAGTATTCCATGCACCAGGTAAGAACGTGACCTATATACATTCCAGTACTGGCGGCGCAAATTAGTCTATGACGTCTACCTCTAGTACTCGATCAAGTCGTATAAGTCAGCGTTGAGAAAGCCAAAGAAACACTCCATCAAGATAGCATTTAGGCCTTGTTGGGGATGGGATGGGTTAAAAATTTTGTGAATAGTAATAAAATAGTTTAAGCTACGATTGATGTTTCAATTAAATTTTGGAAAATAAGAGAGAAAATGTTAAATAAAATTATTATAAAGTTAAACTATTGTTATTTTTTTAATATTATTATTGTTTTGAAATTTGAAAAAATTGAATTGTTTTGTTTGTTTAGTTTGGAAGTTTAGAAAATTTGTAATAATTATGTATTGATAAGATGAAAAAGTTAAATATTTAAAATTGAAAAGTGTTTGTATTTTTAGTGATGTTTGAGAAGGAAATTATTAAAAAAATGAGATAATGAAATGAGATAATTTGTATTTTCAAACGAAATCTTAATCACAATAAATTCATTTTAAACCACAGATGAAAAGATAGATAAATAAATTCATTTTGCACCATTTCTTTCATTCACATTTAACAATGAAGATCATTGTACGTACCGAGCTGCATCTTTTTCATTATATCAAAGAGTAGAAGGAATCTTGTTCATCCTTTCAGCCCTTGTATATCTTTATTATATTTTTTTTGGTCTTCCAACTATTTATCTTTAACTTTCATCTGCACAGAGATCCAACATATCGCATTAAACCATATCAATGTTTAATGTTTAAATCTAGACTCTTTCAATTATAAAATATGAATTTAACATGTCAATTTGTAAGAACTGTTTGCTAATTGCTGCATATGGAACTTACTCTTTTCTCTGTGTTTTCAAATAACATAATTATTGAGTCCAAGGGATGGCGTAATAGTTTTGGAGCGAGCCATATAAACCAGACGTCTTGGGTTTGAAAATGCTCTGCATTTACTCTCTTTGAGCCATCGGACTAAGAAATGTCTTTATCCATCATAAGATTAGCTGGGATTATCTTTTCTCAATATCTCAGTTACCAAAAAACACAGAGGGAGAGATAGAAATGAACAAATTGCGTCGTGTTCGGATATATGTTTATATGATCTTCAAGTTGGATGAATGAAAACAACTACAGTTGTCATTGAGAAGGACATGAATAAGAAAGTAGTGGTGGTCATTGAGATCACATGAATAAGAAAGTAGTGGTCATAAGATTAGCTGGGATTATCTTTTCTCAATATCTCAATTATAAAAAATAAAAAAAACAGAGGGAGAGATAGAAATGAACAAATTGCGTCGTGTTCAGATATATGTTTATATCTTCAAGTTGGATGAATGAAAACAACTACTCATGTTGTCATTGAGATGACATGAATAAATAAAAGTAGTCATATGTGACCTGCATATATATGACGTGTAGTTAGAAGATTTCATTTACATATTTTTCAAACCTGTCATTTCCACTGATTTTTTTTTTATTTGTTTTATTGAACCTAACGACAAAATATGCCTGAATAAATGCAAAAATAATTTCACATGTCAACTACTGCCTTTTAAAGTCGCGTTTTGTAATTTGTCTAGTAATTCCCCTTCTTGAGACTACTCAAAATATTTCTATAAGAATAATCAACTAGAAGGGACCATTAAAAGGCAATTTCTATTATATTTATTTCGGCAAAATCAGTACATTTTTTTTTTTTTAAATGTGACACTTTTATCATGGATCTTTGAATGCTCTTTTATTTTTTTTAGAGAGAGAATATAAAAATTAGTGAGCAATGCCATCTTATGATAGTGAAATGAAAGTGAAATGTGAGTGTGACGTATAGATTTTTTTTTAATAATATAATCTATACAGCAATATAATTAATTAGGCCTATAGTAGTTAGAACTGGTCGAGTTTCCTGGAAATTCAAGTTCTAAAATGGGCTAGTCCAACTATTGAAACGGTCAAACTTAATATTAATGGCCGGAATTGTTTTGAAATTTTGGAATTATTTGGAGGAGGTGCGGTCATTAAAGATGCTGAAGGAAAATTTGTGGTTGGTTTTTCCTCACATTATGTAAGAAGAAAGGAAAAAGATTATGAAAGAGGTTTATGTTGAGTACGCACGTAGCTGACTTTGGAATTTAAAATTTAAAACAGACAGCTGGCCTTTTCTCTATTACTTTGTTATGATTCAATACTCCAAGTTTTTAATTAATTATTTCATGTCACTTATTTCCAAAATAAATGGCGTGGCGGAAGACGTTCAGGACTAACAAACAGAGGAAATAACAGGGGAACATCGGAAGAACTGTGTCTTCCGAAAGTTGACTCTGAATTGCAGAAAAATAACACTCTGCCTTCTTATTTCCAACTTTCATCATAATCCTCCGTTCCAACAATTAATTATTTGAATTTGGTTAAAATCCCATAAATGCTTAGTAACAACGCAAAACCCACAACATTCTAAATAGAAAGAGACCCAAGAAAAGTGAAGATGCAAGGT
Organism: Pterocarya stenoptera; assembly: GCA_003123785.1. Classification (NCBI taxonomy): domain Eukaryota; kingdom Viridiplantae; phylum Streptophyta; class Magnoliopsida; order Fagales; family Juglandaceae; genus Pterocarya; species Pterocarya stenoptera. The sequence continues at coordinate 283,735 of QEOT01009693.1, read as the reverse complement.
AATCGAGCAGAAACAAACTTCTAATTAACAAGTATACGAATAACAATACGTTATTAATAAAATTAGAGTACGTTCACGATCTTCTTTCGACTTTGCATTGGTATCCTCCACCAGGTGGGGCTTTTAAGCTAAATGTGGATGGAGCTATTTTTAGCTCCATAAATGCTTCTGGTGTGGGGGCTGTGTTGCGGGATGATAAGGGACATATGGTTATGGCAATATCAAGGCGGGAGTTGGGTATCCATGAGGTGGAGGACATAGAAACTCTTGCTGCTCTAAGAGGTTTGCAGATTATTTCTCACATGGGTATCTCTCACTTGGTTTTAGAGGGAGACTCACTTGCTGTTATGGAGGCTATAGGTTCAAGGGGGGAGGATTTGAGCAGATTCAGTGTTCTAATCAATGAGGTTAAGAGGGTGCTGTCCAGGTTTAACTCTTTTGAGGTTGTGCATGTTGGTAGGCATGGCAATGAGGTTGCACATCTTTTAGCTCAACATGCCAAGTTTGTGGATGACACTATACAGTGGTGGAATGAACCTCCAGACTTTATCAGAAGTTGTATTGAGATGGATGCAGCATGTGTTTTCTGATTGTTGCAGATGTTGTTTTTATTTGGCTGTAGATAGTCATCATGGTGGTGTATTATGTATTTGAATTCTATGCATGAATGCAGAAGGTTTTTATTCTCAAAAAAAAAAATAAATAAATAAACTAGGGTTCATTTTCCTCATGGTGAAGAAAAAGTTCTCGAGTTTCATTTTCCTAATTGAAACTAAAGTGTCGAAGGACTAAGGTTGATAAGATTAGAAAGTTGTTGGGTTTCAAGCATAATTTTGTGGTGGACAGTAAAAGACTCCGTGGGGATCTTGCTTTTACGTGGAAGGATGATATAAATACTAGACTAGATTAATCATACACCCAAAACCATTTTTCTTTAATAGTTCATCACTCTAGTAAAGGGAAGGATTGGGTATTGACAGGGTTCTATAGAATCCACTGGTTTCTAGGTTGTATTTGAGTAGTGAGGAGAGTTTAAAAAAGTTGTGAATAGTTACGAGTAGAGATTGAGTGGATTTGTGAGTCCCATTGATATGAGTTTGCGATGTTTAGAAGTATGAACTATGAAATATGTTGAGTTGTTGACTTTTGAATATGAAGTTGAAAAAGGTATGAATCCCATTAATAATTGATTTTATTAGTAATGATGGTGAAATAATGATTTTATTTATATGTTATAGTGATAAACACAATTATTATGAGAAATGATTCCCAACACCTATAAAAATGAATTTTGCAAAAGATTTTTTTAGAGAAATTTATTTAAATCAAAATTGGTAAAAATATTAAATTGCTTGCAATTACAATATTCTCATGCCCCCATTTTGTTCCAAACTTTGATGACAACCCACAGGTGAGTTAATTCACTTTTTTTTTCACTCCGAAACTTATTTAATTCAAAATTTCCAAATTATAATAAATATTTTCAATTATAAAAATAGGTTTACTCATTTAAAATTCTTCGTGAATGGAAATTATTTAATTCCAAAATTGTAAAAAAAAAAAATCATTTTTTTATCAATTATGAAGACGACATTCTCATGCTCCTCCTATTATCAATTTTTTTACTATGAGTGTGCTCATAAAAGCTAATATTTGATCTTTTACATCTATTTTCACCAAACTTCAACATCAACTGCATTTCTCATTTAACAGGTTTGCTAATAAAAAAATATTTATATTTAACGAAATAAAGCCTCCAATTTCCAAAACATGTTCCACGCATACAAAAATGGTCATACAATACCATGGAAAATATTTCAAGTATCAATTCGCAGTCTTATGTGCCCACATAGGTAGTGCGATAGAGACTCCCCAGTTGCAGCCATGGCTTGTGCCGGTGCAAATGACATGTCAGGAACACGTAACAAATGAGCCAAGTTATCTTCAGTTGTCTGTCCATCATAACAATCCAGATTGGTAAAACCACAAGATATCTCATCAAGTGTAATCATGCGAATAATGTTGTATATGATACAACATGCAACAACAATAATATATTGTTGCCTTGTTGGCCTGTATGGATTCACTGATTACAAAATTCAAAACCAGTTTTTTAACACACTGAAAGTGCACTCAATAATATTTCAGAGGGAAAAAGGCCAATAATTGAAATAATCTTGATATCCATAGAATGAACAATTTTTATGACGTTCAGACCTATGATACCCCACAATGGGATATAGGGGCATAAATCTCTCAGTGCATGGAGAGGCGGAATCTACTAAATAATAATAATCTGAAAAATATTAAAAAACATTAATAATGTTTGCTTCAAACATTATGAAATACCGCTCATCCAAAAATTAATTAATATATAATACTTACCCTCAGGAGGCTATATAAATTAATCCCTATGACTCAACACATCCATAAATATGCAAGCATCATGGGCAATTCCTCCCACCCAGCGTATATGAACGTGAATTTCATATTGAAATCAGAAGCTGCCTGCACGTTTTGGCCAACTTAGTGACTCTGAGATAGATACGTGTTAGTTGCCTCGATGGGTGCCCATGTGTCGATATAAGTCCCGTCAATTGCACCATAACATTTCTGCAATCATATAATAAAATTGTGAGTTCTCCAATTTTTAATAAATCGAACCAACCACACTACGAAAGTGTCGACCACATATCATTTTCCTTGACCGAGAGTAAGAAATGGTTACTATGAACCATGGAAAATGCCTGAGATTGCCTTCAATATAAGGCTCCACCCCAGCAACATGTGTAGGTGCAATCGCCTAAGGAGCAAGGCGACAGAGTGCCCACATCACTACACCCCAGCAACATGTGTAGGTGCAATCGCCTAAGGAGCAAGGCGACATAGTGCCCACATCACTACATAGACATGCTGATTAACGATTTCACTCTAATGTTGAAATCGGTAGCTTGTCATTCGCTGATGTTGCCTATGTCCAACGGTGTATGTAAACATTGCAATGACTTCCTCCACAAAAACCTCTATTGTCAATTCCAGAATGGCATCCGCGTGTAACGTATTGCATAATGCTTGGAATGCATAAACTTCCATCTGGAACATGTTATAACAATTATTTCAATGTCCATTGAGGATTGTGACTATATAGTCTCGTCTGCATTAGCCGATGTTATGCTGCAGCATTCGCTCAACCACTAGCTCCATAGATTCCTCCTCTTCTACAGCGGCCATAAGAATGGCTATGTGATCCCACATTGAGGGATCACACCTCTTCCAATCCTGGTATTCGTCGCACGTTGGATACTGGTTACTACCGATATAGAGACAAATCAAATATAAAAAGTAGCAAATGATTTTAGAAATTGAAATAAACTATTAGAAATTATGAAAATCGTTAAAAAAAACAACTTTCATAAACTTAGTCAATGAACCATTAGCAAATTATGCAAATTGTGTAACTTAGTCAATAAAAAAAGTAACAACAGCAATAAATACAAAGTTTGATAAACTAAATTAATGTAGCATCAACATACGCTACGTCACTCCAATCAACTTTGCGGTTCAGGGGCGTTAGTAAGAACACCTCCTCCACATTAGGATCCACAAAAGTCCTAGCTGCTTAAGAATATTGTTGTGCAGGTAGCCGTGGGGTGATCTCATCCAAAAACATCATAAATTGAACTGTGGTGCTAAATGACGCATCCGATCCACTTGAGCCTTTGCCTTTGCTACGCTGCATTCCCCAACTAATGTTTGAGAGGTGCACAGGTTGGCAGAATGGGGGGTGCGGATTGGTGGAAGGGGAGGTGGCGGTAGATGAGGGTGGTGGCCAGAACTTGAAGGACGTGTGGTTATGGCACAACAGCGGCATGGGCCGTGAGGGCTCACAAGTTGCAGGAGGGAGGAGAAAAAAAGAAAAAAATAGAAGAGGAGAGGAGAGGAGAGGGGCCTGCAGTGCTGGGGTGAAATGAAGAGGTCCTAGGATTTTCACCCTTCAAGTCCAAAAATGGCGCCATTTGCAGCAAGGAGCCTAGTTTTCTTTTTGTTTCAACTCATGGACTCCCACACAGGCTGGGCCCTCCATTGAACTCACTATCCTACCTACTTGGGCCTCAGTTTTTACCCAAGAACACAAAAAAAAAAAAAAAAAAGGAAGTAACTAAAATACATAAATTCCAAAAAGAAAATTTTTGGGTTTCACAATCGTTCTCCCTTAGACCTGACATGCACTCTAGATACTTGTTTAACATCCCAGGTTCTTAGCAACAATGCAATAGACAAGCAAATGACAACAAAAATATAGACAATCACACAACACAAAATTACTGCAGTTCGACAACGTCCCTACGTCCACAATGATATAGGGGATTTTATTAAAAAGAAAGTGGGAACACCATGTAACAATACAATATCTCTGCCTCACTTTTTCTCTCTCACACAAACAAGGGCTGCCTCTCTCTTTTCCTTTCTATTTTTGCCATTCAATTCTACCTCAAGATTGTTACTCATAACAAATATAATACGCACACACATACACATATATCTGTGTGTGTGTAGGCTAGCAGCGAAAATCCTAGAAAAATTAATTTTGGGTTATTCACTCGAGCAGAGTGTCGAGCAATTCTCGAGCAACCTCTATATTCGATGTTCACTCGAGCCGCCAGTCGAGCGAGAACTAAACAAACTCTCTGCCTAGGTTTCACGCGAGCTATTGCAAAATCTCTATCTAAGCTTAGCTTGATCAACCCATCACGGGACTGTTAAGTGAAGTCTCTGGCTAGCGTTTACTCAGCTCACAAACCAAGCTCCACAAACCCAACACTTGACCTACATAAACATTTTACAAAAGTAAATTTACTCAATTATGTAAGATTGGTCTACATAGAGATCCAATGTATCACACACTACAAAAAAAAATTACTTATTTGAGGCTAACTATTTACTGCGAAAATGATTATTTTCTGCTAAAATGAGTCTGTTTCATTGCAAATAGTCATGCTCGCCGCAAACAATCATGCTCGCCGCAAATAATCTATCACAAATACTTATTTTTCTTGTAGTGGCATCAAACTACATTACTATGTTAGTTTGCTTTTACAATATCTCTTTGTAGATCTAACATTTTTCAATTATTAAATATCAATCTAGCATGTAAATTTGTAAGAACTCGTTGCTAGTGGCAGCATATGGAACCGGTTTTATTCTCTATGTTTCCAAATACTTAATTATTGTAACTCCGAGGGTGGTGTAGTGGTTATGGAGTGAGCTGTATAAACCAGACTTCTTGGGTTTGGAAGTACTCAGCATTCACACTCTGGAGACATCAAACTAGGAAAATGTTTTCAAAAATTATTCGAGGTGAACTTACATAAAACTCCTTATTAAAAATTTTGTAAATCTTGAGATTAGTTAGGATTGTTTTTATTCAATAGTACAATTTCTCAATTACGAAAAAAGGAAGGGGAAAAAAAAAAAACAGAGGGAGAGATAGAAGCGAACAAATTGCGTGCTCAGATATTTATATCTTCAAGTTGGACGAATGAAAACAGCTGTTGTCATTGAGAACTACATGAATAAGAAAGTATTGGTCATTGAGATCATGACATGAACAAATAAAAGTCATATTTGAACATATGACGCGTGGTAAGGAGATTTCATTTGCATATCTTTCAAAACCTATTAATTGCACTGATTTTTTTATTAACCTTACGAATAAAATGTGGCTGAAATAAATTCAAAGTTTTTTAAAGTCGTGTTTTTGTCTTGTTCGGCATGAGACTATTCAAAATATTAATACATGTGCTCTTCTCTTGGTCAAGAAGGTAAAGTATTAGAAAGGACAATTCGATTGTTTTCGGAGATAAGATGAGAAGAGTTGAGATTAAAGTTAAAAAGTTAAATAAAGTATTGTTAGAATATATTTTTTAATATTATTCTTGTTTTGAAATTTGAAAAAGTTGAATTATTTATTTTATTTTGTATTGAAATTTGAAAAAGTTGAATTGTTTATTTTATTTTGTATTAGAATTTGAGAAAATTGTAATGATGAAATTGAGATAAGATGAAATGTTTTCTGAAAACAAATAAGGCCATTTCTACTATGGACGATGCTATCGGGTCATCTAAAGTTTACTATTCAGATAACCCTCTTGATGTCTATGTGGTTCATTAAAAATGAAAAAAATACAAACACAAAAGAGGTAGATGGAACCTAAGGTCTCAGTCTTCCTCTTTTATATTTTTGGACGTACGTCTTTTTATTCTGAATATGCTTTTATTAAAAACCACACGTCACCACGTACCTCGTCAAGAGAAAATAGTTAGTAGGAAGATAGTAACCCTGTCATTATCCAATATAACATAGTACTGGATACTATCAAACTCGCAAAAAATTAGAAGAATGCCTAATACTATTGTGTTTTCTTTTGGGCCAAAGACCCAACTATTCTTTGAATTTTGTTAAAACCCCGTAAAGGAGGAGCAACAATACAAAACCCACCAAAATTCTGAATAGAAGAAGGCCCAAGAAAATCAAAGATGCTAGGTACGTAACCGAGCCGAAGCCCAATTCTCAACAAGTATATGAATGACAATATTGGTATTCCCATATCAAAATTGAAGTACACTATCTTCTCCTTTATCATAAGATATTAATAACATTAAACTCTGAGTTTTTTTTTTTTTTTTTGCAATGTTGTTGTTCAAAATTAAACAAGGGTTGCATGTGAAATTGCCTAAACTTGAAGATTACATGAATAAATGACTAAACACTCGCAAATTTTAGGTTCTAGAACTGTCTTGTCGACAAAAGAAAATAAAAATTTAGCACAAACTCAAGTAGTCAAAGATTTTGGTCCTACCGTGGTGGCCACGTAAAATTTTGACCACCATGACTCATGTGGAAGATGGACCTCTACGACCAGTACTTCATAAAGGAGTTCTCAAATTCAAGTGGAAGATGGGCTTGTGAGTTAATTTTTTCTTTTGTCTTCTTTTTCTTCTCTTTTATGGTGGAGTTCTCAAATTCAAGTTAATAATGAAGTCCTAAAGTTAAATAAAAGATGAGGTTTTCGTCTGACAAGAAGAGAAAATAATAATATTGGCAAAAAATTCGGACCATGTTGAGTCTTGAGAAATTGAGATTGAACACTACAAGTAAGACCTATGATATTAACTATTAAAGCTTTAATCATTACAAGAAAAATGTTCAGTTGTGACTAGTTATTTATTAGAGATAATAAGCTTAGTTGACAAAAGTTACATTTTTGTCCTTTAGTTATGTTAATTTAGTTAGCTTATAACTATTTTTGGACATGTATATAAACCATATTCTCATTGTAATAAGTACTGTACATTCTCATTGTGAAATATACTTTACGAGCAAGAGGAATATTTTTCCCCAAATACTCTTCTATCTTAGGGTTTCTACATGCTATCAGGAGAAAACATCTCTTCCGCTTACCTTTGCACTCTGATTTCTTCTTGATTTTCCAGTATGTCAAGTTCATCTTCTTCGTCAAGTGCTATTGATAGTCAGTTTACGATTACTCCGGCAGACGTTTCCAGTACTGCAATCGTCTCTCCAAAGCTTAACGGCAAGAATTATTATTCTTGGAGTCGTGCTATGCTTATGGCGATTGGCTCTCGGAACAAGATCGGATTCATTGACGGCAGTCTTCAACCTCCAAAAACAGAGAACCCTAACTACAATGCTTGGTTTCGCTGCAATCTCATGGTTTCTTCTTGGATCTGTGCCTCAGTGACTCCAGAAATTGCACAGGTAATTTTGTACATCGAAACTGCTGAGAAAATATGGAATTTGTTGAAACATAGATTTCAACAGAGTAATGAAGCTCGAATTTTCGAAATTCAACAAGCTCTTAACAACATCACTCAGGATCAATCATCTGTGAGTGATTACTTTACTCGTCTTGAATCTTTGTGGAACGAATGGCATCAATTTTCGCCTATTCATGTTTGTATATGTGGAAAATGTGCTGCTTGTACTTGTAAAGTTCTTGATTCCATCGTTGCTCGTGAAGAGAAAAATCTTACAATGATTTTTCTCATGGGACTGAATGAGAATTATCTCAGTACTAGAGGTAATATTCTCCTTATGAAGCCATTCCCTTCGTTGGATGAAATTTATTCCTTAATCATTCAAGAAGAGCGACAACGTGGATTCTCTCGCACTTCTTCTTTGAATCAAGACAATATTGCAATGTCAGCTTCTCAAATTTACACTTCTTCTGAACCTATTGTTGCTGCTGTACCAAAGAAGAATTTTAATTCTACTGGTCAGAGAGAACCTCCTCATTGCACTCATTGTAATCGCAAAGGACACATTCGAGACAAATGTTTTGAACTTCATGGTTATCCCCCAGGCTGGTTGGCAAAGAAAAAGAATCATAGTGATTCTAAATATGGTTCTCCCCGATACTCTGCTAATCAAGTGTCTACTTCCCTAGAGGCAAATACAGTTTCCAATTCTGGTCAAGTTTTTTCTCAAGAGCAACTTCAACAGCTTCTCAATGCTCTCCAACTTCATGTTAAATCTGATTCACCTCTAGGCATCTCTCCACAACCTACCAGTCATGTTAACATGGCAGGTATTTCCTCTCATTTTTGCTCTATTAGTTCTGCTGCAATGAATTGCCTCAGTTCCCTTTCTTCACAAAATTGGATTGTTGATAGTGGAGCTACAGACCATATGGTCTGTTCTCTGTCTCTTTTTACTTCACCTCCTACAACTGTTAATGCCACTGTTAATCTACCAAATGGTCACTTTGCATCTGTGTCTCATATAGGCTCAGTTATGCTTTCGGCAAGGTTAACTTTACATAATGTTCTATATGTTCCTTCATTCACTTTCAATTTGATTTCTGTGAATAAACTTACCTCAACTTCAAATCTTGCCATGATATTTTTGACTGACAAATGCTTAATTCAGGACCTGCTTGCCTGGAAAACGATTGGAGTGGCTGATCAAAAGGATGGATTATATTTGTTGAACTCTAGTTCTTTTTCATGTTCTGTTTCTCAACCTTCACATTCTTTGTCTTTCAATTCTGTTTTTTCTTCAGTTTCTGCAAATAAACTTGCATTGTGGCATAGTAGATTAGGACATATGTCTTTGTCCCGAATGCATTTGTTACATGGTGTAATTCCTGATGTAAATTTTCACCATAATAATGATCAATGTCAAATCTGTCCATTAGCTAAACAGCATAGACCTTCCTTTCCCATTAGCTCAATTAAATCTACCATTCCTTTTGAGCTTATTCATTGTGATCTTTGGGGACCATTTGCCGTTCCTACTAATAATGGTCATCATTATTTTTTAACAATAGTTGATGACTTCACTCGTTGTACTTGGATCTATTTGTTAAAATTCAAGTCTCAAACTGGAAGCACAATTGAGTCCTTCTTGACTATGGTTGAAACACAATTTGCATCCAAAGTCAAGACTTTTCGTTCTGATAATGGAACAGAATTCAATTTGTCCACTCTCTTGTCTTCCAAAGGTATTATACATCAACATAGCTGCCCATACACTCCACAATAGAATGGGGTTCCTGAAAGGAAACACCAGCACTTATTAAATGTTGCTAGGGCCCTCAAATTTCAATCCAACATTCCTCTATCTTATTGGGGTGATTGTATCATGACAGCTACATACTTAATCAATAGATCTCCTTCTCCTTTGTTAAACAATAAGTCTCCTTATGAGCTTTTGTTTTCAAATAAACCTTCTTATTCTCATTTGAAGGTATTCGGTTGTTTATGTTTTGCTACTAATGTCTCTCCTCATAAAACCAAATTTGATCCTCGCGCTAAGAGATGTGTATTTCTTGGTTATCCATACGGTACCAAGGGCTACAAACTCTTAGATCTTGATACTAAATCCATTCTTATTTCTCGTGATATTATTTTTCATGAGAATTCTTTTCCTTTCCAAACTCAAACTCTTTCTTGTGATCCTCAATCTGATACTGTCCTTCCCGTTTGTGTTAATGACATTAATTCCTCTCTAGTAGTTGATATTCCTTCTTCTAATGACATTAGTCCAGACCATCATGATCTGGTTGATGTTATTCCTAGGAGATCTTCTCGGATCAGACAACCACCATCTTATTTGCAGGAGTATCATTGCAAAATGGTTCATAGTTTTAATCAATCTTCACTCCCTTCGAGTTCCACACAGCAGGCTTCTAATAAAGCTTTTGATATTTCAAGGTATCTTTCCTATAATCGATTTTCTCCTGCTCATAAAGCTTTTAGCCTTTCTATTTCAATTCATCCTGAACCCAAAACCTATAAACAAGCTGCCAAAGATCCTAAATGGCAAGAAGCTATGAATGCTGAAATCTCAGCTATTGAAAATAACAAAACCTGGATAGTTACTGATTTGCCTATTGGAAAGAAAGCAATTGGTTGCAAGTGGGTATATAGGGTGAAATATAAGGCTGATGGTAGTGTTGAAAGATATAAAGCACGCCTTGTGGCGAAAGGTTTCACACAAAAGGAAGGAATTGATTATGCTGAAACATTCTCTCCTGTTGCCAAAATGACAACAGTTCGCTGTTTTTTGGCCTTGGCTGCAAGTCAAAACTGGTTTTTAGAACAACTTGACGTGAACAATGTTTTTTTGCACGGGGATTTAGACGAGGAAGTCTATATGGTGATACCACCAGGTTTTGCACAAGAGGGGGAGCACAAAGTATGTCGATTACTGAAATCTTTATATGGATTGAAGCAGGCCAGCCGCCAATGGTTTCAGAAATTGACTACTGCTCTATTGTCTTTGGGTTATGAACAATCTAAAGCTGATTATAGCTTGTTCACAAAGGTACAAGGTTCTTCTTTTACAACACTTTTGATTTACGTTGATGATGTCATAATTGCTTCAAATGACATGTCATGTGTTACTCAAGTGAAGTCTTATCTTCATTATAAATTCAAGATCAAAGACTTGGGTCAGCTTAAGTATTTCTTGGGTTTAGAAATAGCTCGCAGTACTGCTGGAATTTCTGTTTCTCAACGTAAATATGCTCTTGAAGTTTTGGAAGATAGTGGTTATCTTGGTTGCAAACTTGCTCTATTTCCTATGGATTCCAAACTTAAGTTGACAAAATCAGATGTTCATCTTTTAGAAGATCCATCTCAGTATCGGAGGCTCATTGGTCGATTATTGTATCTTACAATAACCCGGCCAGACTTGTCATATTCAGTTCATTCCCTAGCACAATTCATGGACAAGCCTTGCAAATCACATTTAGATGCTGCCTACCGAGTTCTTCGTTACGTTAAAGGAACTCCTGCTCAAGGGTTATATTTTCCTGCTTCATCTTCTACACAAATTAGAGGTTTTTCTGACTCTGATTGGGCTGCATGTGTTGATAGCAGGAGATCTATTACTGGTTTTTGTCTTTTTCTTTGTGACTCATTGGTTTCTTGGGGCTCTAAGAAACAAACTACAGTGTCCAGAAGCTCAGCTGAAGCAAAGTATCGTGCCTTAGCATCAACTAGCTGTGAAGCAATTTGGATATTACAAATTCTTCATGACTTACACATTCCTCATCTCTCACCTGCAACTTTATACTGTGACAGCAAATCTGCTTTATCCTTAGCAGCCAATCCAATTCATCATGCTCGCACAAAGCATGTTGAAATTGATTGCCACTTCATACGGGAACAACAAGCAAAAGGTGTTATCAAAACTTTCTATGTCATTTCAGCTCATCAATTGGCCGACATCTTCACCAAGGCTCTCGGCAAAGTTCAGTTTCATTTTCTCTTATCCAAGATGGGCATTCATAATCTTCATGCTCCATCTTGAGGGGGAGTATTAGAGATAATAAGCTTAGTTGACAAAAGTTACATTTTTGTCCTTTAGTTATGTTAATTTAGTTAGCTTATAACTATTTCGGACATGTATATAAACCATATTCTCATTGTAATAAGTACTGTACATTCTCATTGTGAAATAATACTTTACGAGCAAGAGGAATATTTTTCCCCAAATACTCTTCTATCTTAGGGTTTCTACANAATCACATTTAGATGCTGCCTATCGAGTTCTTCGTTACGTTAAAGGAACTCCTGCTCAAGGGTTATATTTTCCTGCTTCATCTTCTACACAAATTAGAGGTTTTTCTGACTCTGATTGGGCTGCATGTGTTGATAGCAGGAGATCTATTACTGGTTTTTGTCTTTTTCTTGGTGACTCATTGGTTTCTTGGGGCTCTAAGAAACAAACTACAGTGTCCAGAAGCTCAGCTGAAGCAGAGTATCGTGCTTTAGCATCAACTAGCTGTGAAGTAATTTGGATATTACAAATTCTTCATGACTTACACATTCCTCATCTCTCACCTGCAACTTTATACTGTGACAGCAAATCTGCTTTATCCTTAGCAGCCAATCCAATTCATCATGCTCGCACAAAGCATGTTGAAATTGATTGCCACTTCATACGGGAACAACAAGCAAAAGGTGTTATCAAAACTTTCTATGTCATTTCAGCTCATCAATTGGCCGACATCTTCACCAAGGCTCTCGGCAAAGTTCAGTTTCATTTTCTCTTATCCAAGATGGGCATTCATAATCTTCATGCTCCATCTTGAGGGGGAGTATTAGAGATAATAAGCTTAGTTGACAAAAGTTACATTTTTGTCCTTTAGTTATGTTAATTTAGTTAGCTTATAACTATTTTTGGACATGTATATAAACCATATTCTCATTGTAATAAGTACTGTACATTCTCATTGTGAAATATACTTTACGAGCAAGAGGAATATTTTTCTCCAAATACTCTTCTATCTTAGGGTTACTACATTATTTTATGTGAAAATGATTTTTTTTGTCAAAATAAATCTATTTTAGACGCAATTAGTCATTTTGATCGCATATAATTTGTTACAAATGATCATTTTTCTTATAGTGTATATATATATAATTAATATTACTGTAATGACTAATTGTTAGTAGTTTAGAAATACGAATGAAGTGTTTGATCGATAGCGCCAGGCCCTATAACTAACTTTTTGTGCACACCTTTTCTATATATAAGAAGTTGATTTTTAATTAAGTTTAGTAGCCAATACATGTAGACACTACAAGTTTATAAATTAACACTAGTTTTCTCTGTTTTTCTTTTTCGTACTTTACTTAATTTCCATGTTCGGGAAAAAATAACATTTTATTAAGACAAGTCAACTTGATAACCGTTGACATATTACTGCCCCAGCTTTAAATTAAGAGTTACAAATGGGACTGTTCATGCAACCTCATACAAGAAAATTTTAAAATTACAATAATATTATTTTTAAAATGATATTTTTTTCTCTTTTACCCACATTTATTAATGAAACTGTACATGCAGTCCTCCACTCAAGAAAGCAAATAGAATTTCTCTTAAATTAAACTGATAATTTTGTGTTGATCAGTTTTTGTTAAAGTGAGCACTTATACTTAGTACAATATTACAAACATGCTTAACACTAACAAAATATACTAACATAGTAACATACATACGTTCATCGTATGTATATCATGAATATGACGATAAATATTACCCATAAGTCTTTTAATTATCATTTCAATATTTTATTTTCTGACGTGACATCAGGTATTGATTGACAAATTTTATAGGACGATGCTACACTTACCGATAAAATTTATCTAGGTATGAAAGGTGTAAGTTTATTTTTTGAAATATTCTTTAAATCCCCTTTAAAAATTAAAAATAAAAACATAAATTCATTAAAAAAGACTTCCTAATTAACCATTAACTAAAAATAAATAAATAGCATCGGTATTTTTTCTCGGTGGGCTTTTTCTGGAGGACTAGCATTCATCCACACAATACATATTTGATAAAAGAAAAAAAAATTATGTATAATATATGATATATAGAGATGATAAATATATTTTTTCTGGACCGCAGTTAAAAGCATAAGAATTCAATTTTCTAGCCATTAAAGATTGGGCCCACTTATTTGCCAACATATTCCAACAAAGCGAAAGAGATTTTGAGTGAACAATCTCCGAAGCTGCAATATTCCTTACTATTGACTAAATAACAGGCCAGGACCGGAGCAAAAACACACAAAATTATATTCCGCCTATTAGCTTCAACTTTTGAGAAAAGTAATGATTTCATATGAATTAAATCTTGTCACTGTAATTAGGGAATTGGGATAGTACTTTACGTACAGATCAAATGGTGCGCATGCATATATATCATGTTCATGGGATCAGTACTTTTCTTGCATGCGGAATATTGTCCGTCCTATAGATGTTAGCTTGGTGTTCAAATTCTATATATATAACCTCTGTACTTACATGTATACTCTGATTTATAAGATGATGAAAAGAAGTGATAAGATTGATTCATACCAAAAACAAATATTGATCTGCAAAATTAAACGCAGATTGAACATATTATATATTGTTGATCATAATGTACTTTCTTTCTTCTTTTTCCTTTTCTTACCCGCTTCTAAGGAAATTTCCAGGAAGCTTACCTCACTTCCATCCCGAAAACAAACAAAGTGCAAAAAACAAGAATAACTTGCTTATTTCATTTTGAGTAATTGTGGTCCTGTGCACTCAATTTAAAAAAATCGTGGTCCACCATGCAAAAATTGATTTTTTCATATGGATCCCAAGTTTCAAATGAGTGCATGGGCTTGCACAGCCTAAGAAATTATAAATCATTTTCCTTTTATTTTTCTCTCCAACTTTTAATGCATATTAGTGAAACCATGACCCCAAAATGGGGATTGCATGCAATTTATATTAGATTAAGGAGCTTAGAATGCCATCTAGGTTACCTAGCACTGATATGGAGATGAGGTTACCTAGCACTGATAAGGATTCCTTAGATGCTTGTAAAGTGTCAACTAAGAGCAAGCTGTCACTTTCTAAGATGATCTTAGTTATTCACAGCTGAGAGCTAAACTACAATCCTCTAAACATTGCCAATAATTCCACTGATTCAGCTTCCATCACCTCATGTTCTGATTTGTAACTGCCATGACAACCTGACCATTCTCATCCCTTACTACAACACCCACACCTGCCTTTTGATAGTTAAAGAATATTTCCCTATCCACATTTAGTTTACAGAAACTTGTGGGAGGAGCATTCCAGCATGGAATAGGTTTCAAACTTGGGGTCTTAATAGAGGATGAAACAGAATTCTGCAGACTCAATGCATGATTAATCACAAATTTTGGAGACAGCTTAGCCTGCTCATAAATCAGCTTATTACGGCTATATCAGAAGGCCCATGCAGTGAGGAGTAATCTTTCTAGTTGTGATGAGTCTCCATCATCCAAAATTTGCCTTGCTACACATTAACAGAGACAATAGGAGTAAATGTCCTCATAACAGGCATAACAGATATTCAAACAGCAAGAATATTAGGACAATTGATAAGAGCATGAGGGAGATCTTCACTCTAGAAGCCGCAAAAGTCACATTGAACAGAAACCACAACCTTTCTTTTAAATAAATTTTCCATGCAAAAATCTTGATCTTTTGAGGGATATGCATTTTCCATAGAGATTTACATAGTTTCGTATCTTCATAGGCTGTAGAATTTTCTGGTAAACCCTGAGATGCCATAGCTCTCAAGAAACGATATGCACTCTTCACATTAAAGTTGCCACCTCTCTCATGCCTCCAAAAACCATACATCCTCATACCTACCAGGACTTAGAACAATCTTCAAAATATCAGCAACAATATTTGAATTGAAGAGGGCTCTAAACTGCTCAACATCCCACCACTTCGATTGGCTATCAATTAGGCTTGCAACCTTCACTGACAGATCTGTTTCATCACTGAGATCCATTTCTGTCTTCAAGGCTTGATGTCCAAGCACCCATATATCCTCCCAAATTCTAGCAGTGTTCCCATCTCCAATTCTCATTTGACAACCTCACAGTAAGATCTTTCTAGCCTCCCATATCCCATTCCATGCATAAGATGGGTTAAAACCTAGTTTTGATGCAAAGAATGAACAATGAGGAAAATGCTTTATATGCTTGATGGAGTAGGGAATCTTCATTCTTTAAGACCCTCCAAGCCTGTTTTGCAAGTAGAGCAGAGTTCAACAATTTCAAATCTCGAAACTCCATTCCACCTCTAGCTTTTGATTCACAAAGCTAATCCCATTTGCACTAGTAAATTTTCCTCTCCTCAGTACTCTGGCCCCAACAAAATTGAGCCATGAACCTCTCCAAATCTTTACATAAACTTGTTGGTAATTTAAAACAACTCATTACATAAGAGGGGATAGAAAGAGCCACTACTTTTATTAAAATTTTCCTTCCACTTATAGACTGAAACTTCCCCTTCCATCCCTGCAATTTCTTCCATACTCTCCCTCTAATTTCAGCAAATGCTACTGACTTTGATTTCCCCACAACATGAGGCAATCCCAAGTATTTTTCATACTGTTGAGTTGAGTTGGCACCCCACCTAGATAAGATACTCCTCTTGACAGATTCTATTACATTTTTACTAAAAACATTGAGGTTTTATCTAGTGCAAATGGGATCAGCTTTAACTTGATGCCATTTTATATTTATACAAAAGCTGCTGAATATTTGTACAAGTAGCCACATCAGCCTTGCAGAATATGATTGAATCATTTGCAAACAGCAAATGATTAATTCGTGGAGCTCCCTTACACAGTTTGATCCCATGTACAATACGTAACCCATCAGCTTGTCTTAGCAACCTTATTAAGCTCTCTGTACATAATAAAAATAGGTAAGGGGACAAAGGGTCTCCTTGCCTAAGTCCTCTAAAGGGTACAATAGGAGCAGAAGGTATTGAGGTATCTTAGATTAATTATATTGAGGTAGTTGGTTTGAAAAAATATTTTTTTGTCATTGAGAATTTGGAGTACATATATTATGTTGTTGGGAGATGATTATAGGTACAAGGAAGTAACTCCCTGGACCTCTAGGCATGGAGCCGACATTCCTCCCCCCTTAAAAATTTCGTTCTTGAAATTTCTTGCACTTAAAGGAAGGTCTAAAATACTAATCCATTACATTTTTAATGCCTATTTTAATCCTCAATCATTTTGTTGAACCTAATATTTCAAGATTTTAACTTTACAATATTGTTGCACGGTGCCTCACACACCTCCTAATCTTTTAGGCATACACATTTGCGCACATGGTATTGATCGCATTCTCTCTAGGGTCTAGTTTTAAATCTTGAAATTTAAACCTCAACCATGGAAGTAAAAGCCCAATAATAATTCCCGCCAAGTTTCTTAGCCTAACCTCATATAAAATAGTAAATAGAACTCTCCACATGATATAATAATCTCATACGAGTAGCAAAATAAAACTCTCCAAAGTCCGATGTTCTTAATCTCACACTCGATTCACGAATAAATCCAACTCTGACATTTATAGTACAACCCACTTAGGATAGGTTTGGAAGCTAAGAATTCTCAAGAATTTTCATCTCATCTCAACTCATCATTATACATTTTTCAAATCTCCATATAAAATATAATAAACAATTCAAAATTTTCAAATCTCAATACACATTTTTCAAATCCTAATTCAACTTTTTCAAATTTTAAAATTAAAAAATAATATTTTAAACTCTAAAACAAAACACAAAATTCTCATCTCACCCCCAAACCTATCCAATCTCATACCTATATCAGCGCTATTTCCTCATCAATACCATACGCCCATGCCTTCTATTTCCGCTATCTTTTACCTCGGGATCCCTGAAAATCTCTCATTCTTAAAAAATCCTCAAACTTGAAATCTTTAGCCAAGGGATTTAAAGTCCTAAGTGATCTCAAGTCACTAATTTCTGAGCTCTCACAAAGTTTACTCTCAAACCATCACATTACCAAAATTCACACTTCCGTTGAGCACCTTGACAACTTTGCCAAACTTCTAAAACTAGGAGTCTAATCCATTTTAGTACCTACTACGATAACTCTCACCACCCTTTGATATCAAACCAAGTTCTTGTCTTCCTAATCCATGTACACTCACTTATACTATTAAACACTCTCTTTCCTTCCCAGCTGCAATAAATAACCATTACGTACACCTTTATTTTTGTTGAACACACGACTACCCACGACATCCTTACCATCCTTTTATTATTTTGGAGTGATTCGAGAACTCAGAAACTCATACACCAAATCAATCCCATGGGGTGGATAGGGTCGGATAGTCGTAACCAAATGGTTGAAAGTCAAAGATGAAGCGGTGAAGTTGGGACCTTCCCACATACTTCCTATCAATGAGAGAGAACTAATCTAATGATTGAAATCACATTTAGGCACAAATGGTGTGTTACACTAAGTGAATATGGAAGAAATTGACACGCACCTAGAATAGGAGGATCACAACGATATTGTTGGATTCAAGATTGATCCTTCTATTAGAAATTCATAAGTAACGTTCGAACCTTTTGTCAAATACAATCCCAAAATATTCTTGTCACAACACCAACTGAGTTGCCAAAAAGATTTCATTAAGTTGGACAAAGAGGTTGGCTGCTAGCTTACTAAAAAATATATATAAGTATGTACATATATATATATATATATTATTTTTTGCACCTTGAAGCCCAACTCAAAAAAGTTTTAGAAAAAAAAGTTGGTTTTCCTTCGCATCAATTCTAAAAGAAACTTCAAGAAAGACAACATAGAAACTTTCGAAAGAAATTGAATGTATCTTAATAATAAATGAAGACATGCCATACAGACCAATTTGCAAGAAATTCATGAAAGGATATGCTCGAGAAGTGTAACAAGTATGATCGTAAGGAGGTCTGAATATTTGGGGAGGATCAAATTAAAATTAGTTAGGCGAAACCCAATGTATCGATGATTAAAGCATTTTCAGTGAAGAGAGTTGAAATTTATTTCCTTAACTCCGATACGTGACTATACATATGCCAAAGAACATCTCTACGATGGAGATATTACCAACTACAACTTATGCAAGTTGAAACCAATTAATAGAAAGTTAGCACGTCCCATCTAAAATAAACGAGCTTAAAAGTTCCAACACCATTCCAACCAACAAACAAACGCACCTATATATTCAACAAGACAACATATACCTAAAAGCTCATCTCCTCAATTCCAACTTGCATTTAAATTTGTGGTAATCAAAATCAATCTCAACGACCATTAAAGTCCACCCAAGTCATATTTGAAACCAACTTGGATAAAGGTTAATCTACCCAGTCCGATGTTCCACATAGCTTCACTATGAATCCAACAACCTATCAAAACAATTACATCACTTCCAATGGCTCGTGGTACCTTTGTCCTTAGATATGTAAAAAATCATGCCATACAGTTTACAAATTTATATACTTAGATCTGACCATAATCATTTCCTAAAATCTAACAAACTATAACCCCAAATCTTATTAAAAGTTTCTTAAAATCTACAGAATCTAAAACCTTAAATCTCAAAGGAATTATTGCTTAATGTCTACAAAGTTCAAACCTTNACTTATATGCTAAAATACACAGAATCTAAAACCTTGATCCTTATTCAAAATCCTTTCTTTAAGCCGAAGAATCCTAAAACCTTAGATCTTATCAAAATCATCTCTCAATGTTCGTGTAATTCGAAATATCAAATCTGAAAATTATTTCTTAAAGACCACATAATTCAAAACCTCACATTTAAAAGTCTACAGAACCTCAAACCTACCTCAGATACCATTTGTAATGCTCCAATGGAAAGCCCAAATCACATGGCCTATACTCCAAAAGAACTAATCAGTAATACAATTGGAGCCACATTGGAACCTTATAAAGAGCCAGACATTTTCCTTCCCAAGCAATGTGGAATCTCATTCACCACCAAACCTTATCTTTATCATATATGGTATCACATTTGTACTCCAATTTTTGAATGTTTTATCCTTTATGT
Organism: Pterocarya stenoptera; assembly: GCA_003123785.1. Lineage (NCBI taxonomy): Eukaryota > Viridiplantae > Streptophyta > Magnoliopsida > Fagales > Juglandaceae > Pterocarya > Pterocarya stenoptera. Next base: position 263,783 of record QEOT01009693.1, on the reverse strand, counting down.
ATCGAATTATCAAAACTAAAAGAAATAGCCTTTTTTTTTTTTTTTGAAATAGATTCATTCTTCATAAAACTGAACTTAATACATAGTTTGAAGACAGTGGGGAGTTTCCTCCAAATCTACAATACACTCTAATCTAATCAGGGCATCTTTACCAAGTAAGTGAGCTATTATATTGCCTTATTAGTTGATATGCCTAGTAACACATACTTCCAAAACACTGGTCCTAGTTTTTATATCTGAAATGATCATTCCTAGATAGCTACCATCCGGTAAGTGGTTTTAAATCCTCATTACCACTCTTTTGGAATCACCTTCTAGGATAATCTTTCTCATTCCCAAATCGAGAGCAAAATTAACAGCTGTTAATTCTCCTATTGCTTCTGCTATTGATGGATCGGAACAAAGGATTTGGTTCCTTCTCATGGTAGCTAAGAAGTTGCCTTCCTCATCTCTAACTGCAATGCCAATTCCAATCTTATATTGCAATCTATCCACTACCACGTCCCAATTAATCTTGCAAAACCCTGCTGGAGGAAATTCCCACGTACCATTCCTTGTTGCATTACTCTTATTATGAGTGTCTGTGCTGGGTTTAATTGCTGCTAGCTCGTGTTGTAATTGAAGCACTTGATGTAATACTATCTGAGGATCAATCAGTACATTATTGAACACTTTTTCATTTTTTCTCCTCCATATGTTCCAAAATATCAGAGCTAATTCTTCCATTTCTTCCTATTGTAACTTCATGATCATTTTAGTAATAAGCTGTTTCAGATTCTAACATGTGGTCTTGCTTTTCTGGATATTTTTTTAATATTGTCCCAGAATGTGATTTGCTGAAATGCATTCCCAAAGAATGTGTTTGGTTGTTTCTGGAACTAATAGACACATAGGGCAGTAATCATCTGTTATCACCTTCTTTTTGTAGAGATTCTATCTAGTTGGTAGAATGTTGAGGCATGCTCTCCACAGGAAATTTTTTATAGTTGGGGGAATACCAAGATTCCAAATTTTGGTCCAATCCTCTTTGTTTTGTTTGCATTGTGAACTTTGGCCCTTCTTTCTGTCTTGAATCTTTCCCTACAAGCAATAAGCACTTCTGACATTAAAAATACCGTTAGCTGAACACCTCCATATCTGTTTATATGGTCTATTTAAGTAGCTAATTGGTATTTTATTGATCATATTTTCTTCCTATCTTGAAAGGATGGTGTAGATCAGATTGGTATTCCATTTCTCTGTTTGTTGATCAATAAGCATTGCTACTGTAGCCTCTGTGTCCCTCATCTGAAAACCACTCTAAGGTTTGAAAGTGGTCGGTGTTGGCAACCATTTGTTTGTCCAAATTCTGATTGAGTGGCCATTCCCTATCCTCCATATGATCCCTTCTTCAAGTAAAGGTTTGGCCGCTAGAAGGCTTCTCCAAATATAAGATGGACTATTACCTAATTTTGCTTTGAAAAAAATCAATGTGAGGGAAGTATTTAAGATGTAATACTTGAGCAGCTAAGGAGTTTGGATTTTACAACACTCTCCACCCTTGTTTTGCTAGTAGAGCAATGCTAAAATTCTCACAATCTCTAAACCCCAATCCCCCATCAGTTTTAGATTTTCTCATTTGACTCCAACTAGTCCGACTTATTTTCTTCTCTTGATTGATTTGTCCCCACTAGTAAGCTTTCATCAGCTTGTTAAGCTCATGTAATAGGCCTTTGGGAAGTTTGAAAATCCCCGTAGAATAAGTTGGTATAGCCTGTATAACAAATTTTAAAAGAATCTCTTTGCCAGCTCTTGATAGAAACCTCCACTTCCAACTGTTCAATTTATTTTTCACCTTGTCCAGAATAGTAGAAAATGCCCTCACTCTTGATCTTCCTAACAAAGCAGGTAAACCTAAATAAGTTTCATAGTAAGTTGTAGTTCTCACACCTGCTATGCTAAGGATGGAATCTATAGCAGCTGCTCTTGCATTCTTGCTAAAAAATAGAGAAGATTCTCTTTATTTAATCTCTGCCCTGAGGCCAATTCATATTGACCAATCAGCCCTTGCAACCTACTCCATTCAATAGAAGAGTCTTGACAAAATAAGATATTGTCATCTGTAAAAAAAAAACAGATGATTGATGGTAAGCTACCCTTTTTGCCAATGGAAACCCAGAAATTAGGTTCTACCTTTCTGCTCTATTGAGTTGCTGAGTAAGAGCTTCTGAGCATAGTATGAAGAGGTAGGGGATAAGGGATCCGCCTATCTAATGCCTCTCGATGGTTTAAAAGATTCTTGTAGATTTCCATTCATTAAAAGGGAGTAAGACACTAACTTCACACAGTTGATTATGAGAGCTATCCACCTGCTTTCAGAGCCCATTTTTTCCATCACTGCTGCTATAAAATCTCATTCTAATCTATCATATGCTTTGCTCATATCTAACTTTAGTGCCATATAACATGTTGTCCCTTTTATTCTACTTTTCATTGAGTGCATCACTTCAAAAGCAATAATAGCATTGTCTAGAATATGTCTACCAGCTACAAAGGCACTTTGAGTTGTGGAAATGATATCTGGCATAATTTGTTTCAATCTATTAGCTAGAACCTTGGCTTGCATAAACTGATTGGCCTAACTTCAGTGACCTGTGTTGAACACTTCTTTTTTGGAATTAAGATAATAAAAGTTTCATTGATGTTGCTGTCCCATTTGTTTGTATTTAGTGCCATTGTCACTACCTCACACAGTTCCTTACCAACTATATTCGAGTGTTGTTGATAGAATCTAGCTGAGAAGCCATCTGGACCTGGAGAGCTCATTGAATTCATTGCAAAAATAGCCTCTTGAACCTCTGTGTAGGTGAAATCAGCCAATAGTTTATTGTTCATTTCCTCAGTGACCTTTGTTTGTATAGGTTCTAAACATTCTTGTATGCCAGTTGGGTTAGAAGTGGAGAACAATACTTTATAGTAATTCTAGAAAACCTGTTGTATTCCTTGAGACGAAGTATGTATCTGTCCATCTCCATCTTGAATGCTGCTGATATGATTAGTTTTTCTTCTTTGTGTTGCACAGGTGTGGAAAAACCTGGTGTTCCTATCTCCATGTCTAAGCCAATTTTCTTTTGCTCTTTGTTTCCACCTTAAGTTTTCTTCTTCTAAGAGCAATGTCACTTCTTTCTTGATCTGTTTTATTTCTTGCATATCATTCCCATTATTCCTTTGTTGAAGATTATGCAATCTAAGCTTCTTTGACTCAAATGTTTCTCACTGTTTCTTGTTGTAGGAGTCTACTCCAATTGTGAAGGTGTTTCTTGCAACTGGTAAGCTTGTTTGTTATAGATGCTATTGTTTGTACCCTGTTGCCTCCTTCATTCCATGTATTTGAAATAATGCTCTTACAATCATTTTTACTCCTCCATCAGAGCTCATATCTAAAAATCATTTTCTTTATGTTTCCCTATTGTAAAAATGAATTAAGGTTTAATATGAGAAGGTTGTGATCTGATGTACAAGCAGGGATGGTATTAACACTGAAATTTGTAAACAGTTTAATACAGTTTTCATTAGCTACCACTCTGTCTAACCTTTCTTTTCTAAACTCCCTGCCTTCTTTGTTGTTGAACCAGGTATATTTTGGTCCAACCCATCCCAAATCATACAACTCACAACCCTATAAAGCTTGATGAAATGATTCCATCTGGGCATAAGGTCTCACAGCTCCCCCAAATTTTTCATTAAGATGCAAAATCTCATTGAAGTCACCTATACAAAGCCAAGGACTGTTATCTACAGGTTTCAAAAGCCTTAGCAGTCGCCAACTTCCTTCTCTAAGTGTTGTACAAGGGTTGCCACAAAATCCCGTGAGTAGCCAAACTTTACCATTTTCTGGTTCTGTAATTTTGACAGAAATGTGGTGTCTTGTGTATGAATCCAGTTCTACTTGATCATTTGAGTGCCACAGCATTTCTATCCCTCAACTAAATCCTCTACTATCAACTATAAAGCTTCTGTCATATCCTATTTTATTTCTTATTCTTTCCACCTATTCTCTTTTGCTTTTAGTTTCAATAAGAAATAGGATATATGGGTTCTTATGCTTCATCAAAAGTTGAAGCTCCTGAACTGTTCGAGGGTTCTCAAGCTCTCGATAGATCGAACTGATGCATCTCATTTTTCTTGGTGGGGCTGTTCAGCAACCACCACCTTCTGTTCCTGATTTAAGCTCCTTGTAGGCTTGAGCATAATTATTGCTTTTTTTTAACCAATTTGTTGAGCAAAGCTACCTGGTTCTGAAGTCTCTCTTTTCCTACTTCTTATTTTGACCATAGGTTCTTCTTCATTAGTTCTTTGCATGTACACCCGTCTTGCCCTTTTTGTCCATCCAAATTTATTAGTACCACTTCCTTCTGCAGTTACTGATTTTTTCAAAGACTCCTCCAACATAGTAGCTAAATCTCAAGTAGGAGTCCATACTTCTTTTCCACTCCTATTTGACTTGTTAACTTCCCCTAACATCTTGCCCTCTTTATTCAATTATGTTTGAAATTGTTCACCTGAAAAGTTCTAAGCTGCCTCAACTATATCAGATGTCTGTAGAGCTTCCATTTGAATGGTTTATGTCCCTTTGTGTATCTGCCCACCTGAAACTGAATTTTCATCATTGTTAGTAGCCGCTTTCTTACTGTCTTCCCCATTGTCTTGCTGAGGTATTAGTTTAACTTGTTGAGATCCATGATTCCCAAATCTTTTCTCACCCAAGCCATTAGATATAATTGGAGAAGCTTTCATCCATTGACCATACTGAACATATCCCCATCATTTTGTACTTTTTTCAGCCTTTTCCACTTCACAAACTCTATTTAAATGTTTTATTGCCCCACACTTGAAATAGAATACTGGTAATCTTTCATACTTAAATTCAATCCATCTTTTTATCCCTTCAATTCTAACCATCTTGGCTCGAGGAAGGAGTTTGGAGATATTCATATTTATTCGAACCCTTAGGTATTTGCCCCAGCCAACACCCTCTTTATCTACATCAACTGTTAATACCTCTCCAATTGAGTTACCAATCCTTTCTCCCCCTTCATAAGTCATCGCTGGAAGGGTTAATCCATGAAGTTGAACCCAAAAAGGCTCCTAATTAAATACCATCTCAGTAGGAGCTATGTTGCTCGAGAATTGTTGGATACAAATCAGATTCTTATCAAAAGACCAAGGTCTTCCATTTAGTACCCTTTCTATATCCATTTCTTAATGAAATTCTACCAAAAGTTTATTGACCCCTACCTCTTTAAAGATAATCCATCCTTTAGGGTTCCAAAGTTTAGTCATGGTAGCCTTAAAGGCTTCCCTATTGATGTTTTTGTCAACCATAACTAACATAATCAGACAATTTTGACCTCTCAGGATTGATCTTCTGGTTTCTTCCTCTGTGATAGTTATTTCCTTCTGTTCTTCTTCTGTTAGCTTAAACCCTTCCCATAACTGTTCTACTTCTTTAGCCATGATAACAAAGCTTGGAATTGTCTTCAAAATTGAGAACTTCTATTGCAAAATCTTACCACTGCCTTATCTCCCTCAAGGAAAGAAAGGACCGCTACCTAAACCTTTTACAGAAGGAAAGGACCTTCGTAATCTTATACTATCCTAAAAGAAATAGCATTTAATTATAAAAAAAATGGACACACAGTACTACTCATATGAGGGACAAGGCCAATGTGGGGGCAACCCCAAATTAATACATTATATATATACATAATCTTTTTATGAATAGAACAATAATGAAATATATATATTTTAATTTTGTTTAACTTGTATATCTCCATTAGATTTTTATATTTTGCTTTTGTTCTTGTCTGGCCACATTCATAATTGGTATTGGGCAATACACTCAAATGACTAGTCTTAAGGATTGCATGCCTACATTGCAAATTGTCAACTGTAATGCCCGCTACTTAGGCCCAGGCCTAGTATTTTTTTTTTCTTCTTGATGAAGCCGACGACGCCGTTTCTTGGATCAAGAATGTCTTCCTCTTTTCTTTTGCTCCACCCGACGATCAGGAATGGCTTAGGTTTTCAGTTTTTCCCTTCATCCAAAAATCCCACACCCCGAATCCCATGTTTTCGACGGTTTTCTGTTATGGCTAGAGGAATTTTGTAAAGTCTTGTAATGTAAATATGTAGGCTCTTCGAGGAGCCTGGCCTCCAATTGTGTACTCACAATGTACTGGAAATTCTTGATGCCTTTTCATTCACGATAAGCATATAAATAAACTACAACTGAGAATGATTCAAACACTAACCCACTGACTCCGTAACTTTAGACCCACTAACTCATAACTGACCCATTTAATAATAGACTTAATATAAGGAAATAACCGACTAGTAATGGAACAACCATTTCTGACTCACATGGCCCAAAACAATACAATCTAGAACCACTCAAATGGACTCAATCAACATGACTTAAACAGAACAGACTTAAGTAAACGGACTCTAAGACTTTCAGGCCCATTTGACAAGACCCGGTCCACATGCATCTTCAGACATTAACCCTAAGGATTAGTGTCCTTCGATGGCTCATAACATACTTCCCTCCTTCAGAAGACCTTGCCATTAAGGTCAAGGAAACGACGCTGCAACTCTTCGGGATCCACCCACGTTGCATCCTCTCCCGCCATGCCCTTCCATTGTTCCAGAATCTCCACCACCGCCTTTCGCCCTTTCTTGAGTAGACGTCGATTGAGGATCATTTCTGGCTCGGGTTCTAGGGATCCTTCCGCCATGACTCAAGGTAACGTTGCCAATGGTTGAATCTGTTCTCCGAGTGTCTTTTTGAGGCACAATACATGGAATATTGGGTAGATCTGCGATTCCTTGGGTAGATTTAACCAATAAGCCACTTTGCCTATTTTTTGTATCACCGTATACGGCCCATAGTATCTCGGTGACAACTTGAGATTTCTTCGAACGGCTACAGACATCTACCGATAAGGCCATAACTGAAGGTAAACTCTGTCTCCTTGCTGGAACTCTCGATCTATTCTTTTACAATCTGCATAAAGCTTCATTTTTTCCTGAGTTTCCTTCAAGTTTTCTCGGACTAACCTATTAATGAGCTCCCTGTTTCGAAGTTCTTCATCTACTGGTTGAACTTTTGTTGACCCTGGTTCATATGGCATCGTTCTTGGTGGTGGTTGTCCATACACTACCTCGTATGGTGAAATCTTAGTTGAGGTGTGTTCCAAGGTATTGTATGCATATTCTGTGAGAGTTAACCACCATGCCCAGTCACGGGGTCTGTCTCTTGAAAAACTCCTCAGGTAGCCTTCCAACCCTTTGTTTACTATCTCTATTTGGCCGTCTGTTTGAGGATGGTAAGTTGGGCTAAGTAATAACTCAGTACCTTTGTTTACTATCTCTGTTTGGCCGTCTGTTTGAGGATGGTAAGCTGGGCTAAGTAATAACTCAGTACCACTAATCTTGAATATTTCTCTCCAGAACTGACTAGTCAACACCGGGTCCCTATCACTCACAATTATTAGTGGAAAACCATGTAATCTGAATATGTTATCAAGAAATACCCTCAGGTAGCCTTCCAACCCTTTGTTTACTATCTTTGTTTGGCCGTCTGTTTGAAGATGGTAAGCTGGGCTAAGTAATAACTCAGTACCACTAATCTTGAATATTTCTCTCCAGAACTGACTAGTAAACACCGGGTCCCTGTCACTCACAATTGTTAGTGGAAAACCATGTAATCTGAATATGTTATCAAGAAATACCCTTACCACCGTGGTTGCTGTGTAAGGGTGAGAGAGTGCCATGAAATGAGCATATTCGCTCAGTCTATCCACTACCACCATTATTACTGTACGTCCTCCTGATGGTGGCAGACCTTCAATGAAATCCATACTTATATCATTCCAATGCCTTGTAGGAATTGGTAAAGGCTGGAGCAGGCCTGGTGGGTGGATATTCTCCACTTTGTTTCTGTGGCATACATCACATTCACGGATAAAGGCCTTGACATCCCTTCTTAGACCAAGCCAGATAAACTATTTTTTTACTCTTGCATATGTTTTATACACCCCTGTGTGGCCCCCTAATGGACTACTGTGGAACTGTTGCAGGATCTCACGCTGGAAGGCCACCAAATTCCCTAGGTGTAACCTGCCTTTGTAAAATAGGAAGCCATCTTGGATTTGGTACTGGGATTGGTCCAAGAGAGCCTGATGGCAGTTGCTTAAAAGCTCCTGCAACTGGGAATCTTAGGGGTAAGCTTTTTTCAACTCTTCTACCCAATGTGTTTGCAAAAGGCTTATGGCGTGATTGTTGGCTTGTTGGGTTTGTGTTTAGTGGATGGTGGATTCTGGTTTTGGTGGATGGTTATGGTGGGTTGGGTTGGTGTTTGGTGTGGATGATTGGGCTTTTGTTTCTAGTTTTTCTGTGATGGGTAATCTTGATAGGGCATCAGCTACTTTATTTGTCTTGCCACTTTTGTACTCGACAGAAAAATCATACCCTAACAACTTTGAGACCCATTTTTGCTGAGTTGGTGTACCCACTCTTTGCTCCAGTAAATATTTGAGGGCTTGTTGATCTGTTCTGACCTTAAAGTGGTGCCCTAATAAGTAATATCTCCATTTCCTTATTGCCATTACCAATGCTAGGAGCTCTTTTTTGTATGTGGACAACATGAGACTTCTCCCCTTTAACCCTTGACTTAAAAAAGCTATGGGTTTCCCTTCTTGCATAAGCACAGCTCCTAGTCGTTCTCTTGAAGCATCACATTCAACTACAAATTCTTTATAGAAATCTGGTAAACGTAGTACAGGGGGGCTTACCATTACTATTTTAAGCTTCTCAAAGGCTTCTTGTGCCTTGTTTGTCCACTTAAAGGCATTCTTTCTTAATAGGGCAGTTAAGAGAGATGCAATGGCTCTATAATCCTTTACAAACTTCCTGTAATACCCTGTTAACCCCATAAATCCCCTTAGGGCCTTCAAACTCTTGGGCAGGGGCCACTCTTGCATAGCTAAAATTTTTTGTGGGTCAGCTTTCACTCCTTCTTTGGAGATTAAGTGGCCTAAATACTCCACTTCGTGATAGCTAAATACACAATTGGATTTCTTTGCATAAAACTAATGGGATCTTAGAGTCTCTAGGACAATATGCAAATGTTGTAAGTGTTCCTCCAAAGATTTGCTGTAAATCAGTATGTCATCAAAGAATACCAAAACAAACTTTCTTAAATAAGGCCTAAAAATCTCATTCATCAATCCTTGAAAAGTGGACGGGGCATTAGTAAGCCCAAAAGGCATCACCATAAATTTATAGTGACCCTCATGGGTTCTAAATGTAGTTTTATGTATGTCTCTTTCATGCATTCTAATTTGATGATAACCCGAACGTAAATCTAATTTAGAAAAGATTTCTGCCCCATAAAGTTCGTCAAGTAATTCATCAATATTAGGAATAGGATACTTATCTTTCACTGTATTCTTGTTTAGTGTACGGTAGTTCACACACATCCTTCAGCTCCCATCTGCCTTTCTGACCAACAACACTGGTGATGAATAGGGGCTTTGGCTTCCTCTAATTATCCCACTCTACTGCATCTCAATAACCAACTTTTCTATTTCAGTTTTTTGATAATAGGGATATCTATATGGGCGCACACAAGCTGGTTTTGATCCCTCCATCAGCTCAATCTTGTGGTGATGACTCAGAGGTGGAGGCAAGCCACTAGGTTCAGCAAACACATCTTCAAAACCCCTAATAACCTGTTCAAAAACATGCTCTTTTTTCCTTTCAACTTGCTTCCTTTCTTCACCTATCAAGTGTAGCCATATCCCTTTCACCGACCCTTTCTTTAAATTTGGAACATGTTCCACTTCCTCTAATGTATAAGCTGGTGGTGGTAACCCCTGTAATTTAACCTTAGCACCCCTGAAATCGAACTGCATAGTAAGATCAGAAAAATTCCATAAAATTGACCCCAAATTTCTCAACTAATCCACTCCCAAAACCACATCACAACCTGCTAAGATTAATAAATAGAGATTAGCCACAACCCTTAGATTTTGTAGATGTATAGGAACTGCCCTACAGTAACCTTGGCAAGATAGGCTATCTCCATTGGCCACTTTAACTATCAGCTGGCTCTCCCCCACTGGCAGTTTTGACTTCCTTGCTACATATGGATCCACGAAACTGTGCGTACTACCTGTGTCAATAAGAATCAGAACTTTTTGATGATTAATAAGGCCTTCAACCCTCATAGTTTTAGGAGATAATGAGCTTGTCATGGCATGTAACGATATACTTAGTAATTCACCCATCTCTTTCTCTCCTCCTTCTATTGCCTGAGACTTTATGACTGCTAAATTCCCTTCATTAGCCTCGGTTTCTTCTCATTCCTCCCCTTCTATCCCTTCCAACAGGTATAACTTGGGTTTACTACATTTGTGGCCAAGGTGAAATTTTTCATCACAATAATAACAAAGTCCCTTCTTCCTCCTTTCCTACATTTGGGCTAGGGTAATCCATTTTAGGGGAATGATGGGCCTTCTGTTTGGATTGTAGGGTAATCTGAGTATGGGTGGTGGTCCGGGTAGCTTGGGAATATATGGGGGATTGTTTAAATTCTGGTTTTGGTTTCTGTTTGGCATCCATTTGTTCCTCCTAGCCACTTCCTCCTCCTGTAACTTAGCCAAACCAAAAGCAGCCAAAATTGTATCAGGTTTGAGCATAGTTACCATAATTTTTAATTCATCCTTTAGGCCACTAATAAAATTACTAATGCGAAATGCTTAAGTAAGCCCTTTAATCTTATTAAATAATGCCTCAAACTCAGTTTGATATTCTTCTACAGTGGTTGTTTGTCTTACTTTGGTGAATGCTCCAATTGAATCCTCATAAGTTGAGGGCCCAAAGCGTACTCTAAGCACTACAATAAAGTCCTCCCATCCTCCTATAGGACCTGAATCCCTTAGCCAAGAATACAATTGTGTACTCACAATGTATTTCATCGATTTGAATGCCGCCCTCTCCATTCCACACCACTCCAAAATTAAAAACTAGCGCTCCGAAAGTTTCACTTTCCAAGGCATTTTGTTTCAGTAATTTTCAAAGAACATTTCGATTCCCTTTCCGATGGAGGCCGCGAAGACGACGACGGGAGTGGGAGGTAGAAGAGATGGAGACATGAAGAAGTTGGTCTCGAAGTCTATCAAGGTTGGGCTTTAATTCCCTGTGGGTCAAGGCTGGGCTTCAATTCCTCGTGGGTCTGATTGCTCAGTATTTGAAGAAGGGTTGCTACGCTCGGAGGATAGGCTCTAGTGCTCCGATCTACCTCGCCGCGGTTCTTGAATATCTCGCTGCTGAGGTACTTTTAGATCCTGGATACACCTTTTGATCTTTTTACCATTGGTATCTTACATTTCGAGTGGTAGTTTACTCTTCTGTGTTTGTTGCTCAGACACTGAGGAATAGAAGTGAGAACTGGAGTATTCGCTTCTTCTTCCCGGATTATATAGACACTGAGAGAAAGGAAATGTAGGGCATCCCTGGTGTTTAGCAATTTATTTTCTTTGCATCAGATAGGACTTCAGTTCTTTTTGATTCTCGATGGTGTTGGTAAATCTTTTCTGTATGGCTCTTAAGTTTATCTTGGTGAACTCTTTTTGTGTGTCGCTAAATGTAGAAAAAATGAGAGGAAGCCAGATGCTAGGGTATGAAATACAGATTCTCGGAATCATTGTGTCATTTGTGATGCATTATTTTTGAGTCCTAAACGTGTTGTCCTCTGGTTTCAGGCACTAATTTTTTGTGTTGGGTGAAATGTAGGTGTTGTCCTCCTCTCTCTTTAAGAAAAATGTTATTGTTTTGCTACTCATAAAAAAATGTCATTTGAAGTTCTCTGTTTTCATCCTTTACTAGTGAGTTCCTCTTTGCTTTTTTTTTTTTTCCTGGTATGTAGAGTTCAGACGCTTCCTTAGCCCTTTTAGGCTTGTGGTTTAGAATTTTTCTTTGACTTGATTTCATAACAAGCGTGTAATGCTTTCACTACTTTGTAGATCAGAATATTTTGAACTCTGGTGCTATTTGAGACTCTTTGTTTTGCCTGTTTCAAGTGCTAACTCCCAAATACTTGCTATTTTTTTGGTATGGACAGTCACATTGCCAGTTAGTGATGAGAAGTCATATTTTATCTATTAGTTTGTAACAATCTTTGCACTAACTACTCAATAAATTTATTTGATTAATGACCGATTAAGGTTTGACTTTGTGTAACTTTGATTAACGACCATTGAGTTTCGAATTTGCATCTATCTACTGCATCTCTCAGGTTTTATCCCTACCACTATGCACCTTTTGCTTCTGATCTCAAAGATCTTATTGATTTAGAAATTACTTTTTTTGTAGGGAAGCCTTTTAAACCCTTTGATCAGCTCATGGGAACACCTCCAGCAGCAAGGTTTTTTTTTCCTTCTTTTTATGGGGATTAATTTATTGAGTTATTTTTCTTTCTATTGCCTGTGGTGGTGGGTAAGCCTGTTACTTTCATGTTACAGTTCAAGTGCTTTGCCAGAAAAATACTAAAAATTGATGACCATAAAAACAGGGTGTTGTCAAGTTGTCGTTCATTGAAGGAACTTTAGCGGTCTGCAATAGGGGTTTATTTGTATATGGTTCTAAAGTATATTGTTTTTATGTCTTGTTTCATGGTAAACTATTTATTGACTCTTGTCAATGAGCATCTTTAATTTCCTCCAAATGCAAAAATCAATCAATTCAGTTTGCTAAATTGGGTAGCACTTATCTTGTAATTAGGTTCATCTCCTATAGTTTCAAGTATTATGGATGGGAGAAAAAAAAAACCCTATGCATCGCTTTCTCACTACTCTCTCTAAAACCTCCCTTGTCCGAATCCAGCTGGGGGGAATGGGAGCTTCGGCTCCTTCTTGTTCTTCCTCTTCTCCCTCTCCTCACCGGCCCTTCGTCTTTGGTGGATTTTTTTGGGTTTTTTTTTTTTTTTTTTTTTTTTTTTTTTTTTTTTNTTCTGTCGATGCCATGCGCGACAGCTCAGGGTCCAGTGACTCCGGCAATGTCTTGACCGACCGATCGGCTCCATCCCAGTGTGGCGCATGTCATGCACATGACACCGTTGCCTGCCCTCTTGTTTTCCTGATTCTGTTTTGTTGGTGTTGTTTGGTGGTTTCCGTTTTCTGTATTTCTAACTTTATGTCGGTGTGTTTTTGTTGGTTTTATTTGTAGGAAAAATAAAGTGAAATAGGCTATTGGACTTATGTCCATAACAGTGTTTGGTTCCTCCCTCCTTCGGTTCGGAGGATGGGTGTAGTGTTTACTTCTCCTCCTTTGGAGGATGGAGTTTGGATGCGGGTTGGCTCTACCTCTGTTTTATACAGAGATTGATACTCTCTCTTTTGAGAGTTTTTGAAGTTCAGACAATGTCATTGCAAAGATATTTGTGTACGGGGAGCTTACAACAGGAATTTAGTTTGGCTTGTAATTTTGGGTCACAGATGTAACTTCCTTATGGAATGAAATGATATCTATTTCCTATATATATATTAAAAAAAAAAAAGTACTGTGGATGAATATAATTTATTGGGTTATTAGGGCCATTTCCATCAATGAAAAGCCTGATAAAGTTGGTATTTTATTTTTTATGCTTTGAATGCCCAAGTGTGCTCCTCTTCAATCTGGTTTATGCAGGAGGAAGAGAAGGTTAGGAATAGCATGATGTTTGATTTACTTTATGTACATCATGTTCATCCTATGGCTTTGCAAAATATCCAGTTGTACCTGTTGTTGTCCTGCATGAGAAATTTCTTTGGGAGATTGAATAATTGTGATCGTTTGCCATTATATACACCCTGCAGCTTAACTACTTGTACCTGTTGTTGTCCTTTTGCAGTGGTGGAATGAATGGATATCTTTGGTCAATGAGATCTAGAAAACCCCGCAGAATATGTCATGCTATCTGTGGTATTAGATCTGGAAAACCCACTTGATTTCACTAGTCAATGAGTCTGTGAGGGAAGAAACCAACATTAATCTTGAATGCCGTCTCTGTCTCAAAATTGGCAGTAATCTTGAATTTATTTCCATTGAAGCTGCGATATACATTACCTAGAGAAAAAGACAACAACATTACTTAAAAAAAGATAGCAAGAAACCAGGTGAATGCATTAAAAATGACATTGTTTAAAATAAAATCAAATGCATTTAAAATCAATTGTTTAAAACTGACATTGTTTAGAGAACACTGTATCTTCACCTCCCTGAACTTAGAAGCACTTGCTAGGATGCTAAAATGGGCCACATATTTTCCATCATTGGCATGTCAAATCTCTTGAATGAGTCTTTCGTAATTGTTTGGAGTACTTTGCTTGAATTTTTTCTAGAGAAATTAAGGATGTTAGTTATGTGCAGATTGGTGTAATTATGGATTATTTTGACGATTAAAGTTTCTTCATTACTCATTTTTGTGTTCCTTTTCTGGTTTATCATTAGACAGATTTTCCTCATTATGGCTTTCAATATCTGATCTGTCTATTTCTGCCATTTTTCAGATCTGGTCTTGAACTTTGGTAAACATTCCACCCAGTATTTTGAATGTCTTTGTAGTGCAAACTTCGGATTGACTAAAATTGACAAGATTGGAAGCGAAGACAAGATGTTGAATTAATGGATCTGGTCTTTTGTTTGTTATTGGCCAAACCAGATGAATTAATGTAATTTTTTTTGCTATTTTTGTTGTTTGGATTTTAAGGAAATGATGTGCTGCTTGGACAATACATCCTATTCTTATGATTATATGCAGCTTCTTTTGTGTCCAGTTGTGGAGATGTACTTGGTGTTACTTATGTAGATTGTAGACTCGGAATTATGTGTGCAAACACTTGTTGTGTCATGGAGATGCTATAGTCTAGTTTGTGTAGATGATGTATAGCTTGGTAGCATCCACCATGTGTAGCTTGTGTATATCCTGACATCACTCTGAAATTCAGACTCCGATGAATATAATTATAAGACTATTAATTTCTATTATTTTGGTTTATGCGCAGCTCTAAAACTTTTGTGTTTCTACAAGAATGTTAATTTAACTCAATTCAATTCAAATAAAGTCTAATTCAATAAGTTAATTGCAATGTCAAGACCGACATTTCACAAACAGGTTAATCTCCAAAACTCCATTCTAACAACATAATATCACAAACCAACATTTTATACATCATAACCATAACATAATAACCACATCACAACTCAGTACAAACACAATAATATTTGCTTTTCCTGGTGACAACAATATATCATCCCACATCTTCCGAACTGCACTATCTCTTTTATGAATGTTCTCCACTATCAAAGGAAGTATATCCGCCCATATGAAAAATTCACATCTCGCTTGTGCAATTTCTCTCTGCACATAGTACGAACATTTAATTAATATGATAAAGTACACCCCCCAAACTAAAAAACAATATGCATTTATAGACATCTATAAACAATTCTAATGTTCTGTTTGAGATAGGAACTGCGGATATAAACATTTATAAGCAATTCCCAACAGCATGTATAATAGTAATGCAACAACGCTTTTATGCATATTCGCCCAGATCATCAAACTCTAATAGCCAAAACAATTCCCAACTGCATGTATCAATAGTAATTCAAGATATTAATATGTCAGTAGGCTAGAAATTCTCTATGAATTTCTAATTAATCTTAACCAAAAGTTGAAAAAAAAATAGACAATATAAATTATTCAGCAATACCCACTCAGTAGTTAAAATTTTTTCCCTCTTTTTTGAGTTTTCTTTTCAGTTCTTCTAATCTCAAATGGAAGAAAAAAAAAAAGGATGGATTTCTCCTTTATATTCCAATCACTTCCTTTACCACCTAAGCAAGTAACTATGACGGATTCCTCCTTTATACCAAATATGGATGCATACTGTTGCAAATTAGATTGAAATCCTTGTTGCAAGTAACCACATCACTAAAATAATTTGGAAAGATTAGTTCAAAGATTAGATTCACTTTCAAATTAATCGCTAGAAAACAAATTCTACTATGACGGAGTAGCAAACAATTGGAAGTAAAAAGCAATACAAACGAGAGTGCGCTTGCCTACAACACAAGTTAATTGGCGTCGTTCTATTCTTTGCCAATGAGAATTCTGCACTACATATCCTCAAGAAAATTTCCTAACCTTCAGGCCATGATAATTGTACAAACCATGTTCTAATCTTAAAGATGTTAGTTATGTAATTCTAGCATACCTTCTACCCAAGCATTAGACTTCAGAGTCATAGAAAACAAAGATTTTTCAAAAGCTAACTTTGAACTATTCTTTGGCCAATCATTTGAGTAATACTTGACTGCAACACGGTTTCCTTCAGAATCAAGCAGAGGAATACACTTTAAGGAAGGGAATGATTCCTATGAACCATTTGGTTAAGTAATCATTCCGTCAAACACAATATGGGCACAAAAAAAAAATACGGGAATCACTCAAAAATTAACACAAAACCAAGAAAAAAAAAATTACATACAATCAGAGTACAATATTTGTCACCAACCCAAAAATCAGTGTATAAAAATCATTCCAAAGAATAGAAATTAGCTTACCTCGTCACTATAATGGGTTACAACAAACAGGGGTTCACGATGAGGAAGGAACCGAGATCTGGACTGGACTGGGTTACAACGCAGGCACGGTTCCTCTACTGCAGATCTGGACTACAGAGAGAGATGGAAGGAACCGGGATAGAGAGGAACACGAAGAGGGAAAGGCTGTTTCAGTGGAGAGAGCCTTCCCCTGAAACAGATCTCTGAACTTTTGTTCTCTTCCACAGATCTCTGGATGCGGGGTGGTCAAGATGGATGAAGCACGCTGCAGAAGAGGGAGGGTGGTCTCGTCGCTCATTTCAGGGTGGTCTCATCGCTGCAGAAGAGGGAGGCTCAACGGCTACGCAGGGGGTGGAGGCGGGGGAGAGGATGGGCGACCCGGCTCAAAGAAGAATTTTAAAATGGGTGAGAGAGGAACAGGCGATGGGAAGAAGGAGAATGAGGGAAAAAAAATGAAAAACAAATGAGTAATGCTAGAGGGAAGCCACTGTAGTGGTCACTTTGTACTCACTACGTGACTGCCTCTAAATCTCTCATCCTTTTTTTTTTTTTTCATCTCCTCTGCTCTCTTTCTTGCCGCTCTCTCTTTCTCTCATCACTCTCTCTCTCAGGCCAACTCTCTCTCTCAACTCTCTCTCTCATCACTCTCACTCTCTCTCTCATCACTCTCACTTTCTCTCTCATCACTCTCGCAACTCGCTCTCTCTCTCTCATCACTCGCTGTCTCTCTTGCCGCTCTCTCTCTGCAACTCTCTCTCTAACTCTCTCGCCGCTCTCTCTGAACTCTCTCTCTCTCATCACTCACAACTCTCTCTCTCTCTCATCGTCCGTTTCTCTCTCTCATCGTCCGTCTCTCTCTCTTCAAAAGAAACTTGGCTTTAACTTTAAATTTGGTGAGGACACGTCATGTGTGTAATGGTTTCTCCCAAACAGTGGCTTCTCCCAAGATTATTTCAAAACAAATTGAAATCACCTTCCCACGTAAGGTTTGGTTTGGCAGATGTCAAACAGTGGTTGACTCCAATAGTTTTCCCTTAAGATTGGGCATACTTATATGAGTCGTTCTATATAGAATCTACTGTAGCGGTACACACAATGCACATACTACGTGGATGCTTTTGGTCCATGTGTTTTCTTTTTTCTTTTTTTGGTTTTGCACCAGACAGCTTCTCTCTTCGTCTCTCTCATCAACTCTCTCTCATTAGCGGCTCTCTCTCTCTCTCATCCATCAACTCTTTCTCTCTCATCGTCTCTCTCTCCTCGACTCTCTCTCTCATCCCTCATCGACTCTCTCACTCATCTCGGGCTCTCTCTCTCATCATCTCTCTCTCCTCGACTCTCTCTCTCTCATCTCGAGCTCTCTCACTCATCTCAGTCTCTCTCATCGTCACTCTCTCTCTCAACAGCTCTCTCTCATCTCGGTCTCTCTCTCCTCGACTCTCTCTCTCATCTCCGCTCTCTCTCTCATCTTGAGCTCTCTCACTCATCTCGGTCTCTGTCATCGTCACTCTCTCTCTCATCAGCTATCTCTCTCTCATCTCGGTCTCTCTCTCTCATATCAGCTCTCTCTCTCATCAGCTCACTCAGTCCATAGTAATTTTAAATTTGGGAGATGAATGTTGTAGGGAGGTCTTTTTCGTCATTTTACTTGTGCCACGTAGAGTGTGCAGCGGCTACTCCCACTACAGTGGCTTCTCCCCATATTTTTTCTACTTATATTACAAACTAAGCAATTGCTCACTCTCGTGATTTGTGCTGTGGTTAGCTTTTTTCCTCGAATGCTTTTCCTTAATTCTCAATCCATCCCGTTCCACTACCACTTCTTGAATGCTCTTACATGTGTGCATTCAATGATATTATTCATGCAAGCCCCAATCTCCCATCTTGGGGCTGTTAGGAAGTATGTTTTGAGAAAATTAAGAATTTTGTAGAGATGTTTTTTTTTTTTTTTAAATGAAGGCTAATGGAAAAATTAATATGTTCTTCTTCTTCTTTTTTTTGTGCTTAATCAATCATCTTTGGATAAAAAGTGATTTTTTTTCTTGAAGTATAAATTCTTTTGCCACCAAGCATGCACTAATAGTTAAGTTACATTAATTAATCTACCCATAATTCACAAATAAAAACTTAGAACACACGATCAAAGGACCCTCAAAGCACACACCTAATTGAGCAGTACTGGACTTGCTCACTCATACGTACAAAAGCTCCCAATAACACAAGGCAGACCTTGAGAGAAAAATTTAAACATACAAAAAGATCTATATGGAGATAACTTAAACACTGCATGCAAAGAGACCGAATCTACCATCATTAGTTGACTTGGAGGAACATGCTGCCTGATTGTGGCTTAAAGAAAAAATGGATTATCGGCCATCATCTCTTGGTGTTAATGCTTGATTTCCCATTCTATCAATGGTACTTGTGGAAGAATATATAGCCAGTGCTAACATCAATGCTTGAAGAGTGTATGGATGAAGAAAATACTCACTTTCGTGATTTGTGTTGTGATTAGCTTTTCTTCCTTGAATGCTTTTACTTTATTCTCAATCCATCCAGTTCCACTGCCACTTCTTTCATAGTAGGCCTATCGTCTCCTTTAACACTAAGGCTTCTTTTTGCAACATTAGCAACTTTTTTTAGTTCCTCAGCATTACTCCCATTGTAGATGTGATCATCAAGAATTTCCAATAGGCGATCCTCTTCTACCATAGAAACAAAGTATGTTGCCAAATTTCTCTCACTTTCAGGCCTAATGAAAGAAATTACTTTCTTACTTGTCAATAATTCTACTAAAACAACACCAAAACTATAGACATCACTTTTTTCCGTCAGATCACTAGTACGAAAGTATTCTGGATTTAAATACCCAAATGTTCCTTGCACCAACGTAGTTAATTGTGTCTGATCCAGAGGAACAAGTCTTGAAGCTCCAAATTCTGATACTTTTGCTGTGTGGTTACCATCCAAAAGTATATTTGCAGTTTTCACATCTCTATGTATAATTGATATAGAAGCTTCACAATGTAAATATGCAATGGCTCCTGCAATTTCTGTAGCTATCTTCAGACGCTTGTCCCATGAGAGTAAGGATGACCGACTTTTATCATGAATATGGTCAGAAAGTGTCCCATTTGTGATGAACTCATAGACTAGTAAGGGAACTTCTGTTTCCAAACAACAACCTAACAATTTGACAACATTTCGGTGGTTGATTTGAGTAAGCACAACTACCTCGTTTATGAATTGCTTTATCTGACTTTGATCACCAATTTTGGACTTTTTAATAGCAACCGCTTTGTTATCAGCCAACACTCCTTTGTAAACAGTTCCATAACCTCCTTGACCGAGGATATTACTTTTGTTGTAATTGTCGGTTGCCTTTTTAAGTTCTTCTATACTATAGATTTTTGTTGTATCCATAGATCCTGTGTGATTTTGGAGTCGTCATTGTAACATTAAGCCACCATTTTGCTGAAACCACTTCTCTTTGAGTTTAATGAGTTTTCTTTTCTTGAGTCCCCTATATACCCAAGAGGTTCCCACAAGGAGCACTAAGAGGCTTATGCTGACACCTGTATTTGCATATTCAAAGTTATAAAATGCACTTCACCCAATTAGATAGAAAGTTTCTTATTTCTATCGAGAAGGTTACGACCTAATATGTATTATATTAAGATGAGTCAACCAAGATTTGAAATACAATGTTTGTCAACCAAATGATCTACTTGGAAAGTATATAATTAGTGCATGATTCCTTAATATTGTAGTTTTCAAAGTAGAAATCAGTGAGGTTGGGAAATAAAATTCTTATAAATGTATGTACGTACACGTACCCAATACAATGCTGATGATCTTATTATTAGATTGGCCAATTACTATAGGCCTGCAATCTGTTCCGTCTATCCTCCCATCGCCTTCGTATCCCTTGGGGTAAGTACATGGTAATTTCCATCAGTGTTGATGCATGTTGCAGTGGCATTGCAAGCTGGTTTCCGATGGCCCGGCTTGCACTCATCAATATCTGAAACACAGTAAATATATATAGCCGGCCGTCGCAAGAAATTTCAATATTTCCGTACAAACTTAAAAAAAAAATTATGAGGGCGTAAAACCACTTGAAATGTGTTGTATCAATAAATATGATTAGGAATAATAAGACTTAGATAAAGGATGGCAAGCTAAACTGAGCCAAATTTAATTAAGTATTAGATAAAAATGAAGGTATACGATCATTTACCTTGGCAACTCTCAGGTCCATCAGGGATGTATGGGTTCCCTTGATAACCTCTCGAGCAATTGCAACGATAGCCAGGGCCGTTGGTGGAATTGTAACAATAACTATGCGTTGCCTTACATGCGAAGCTTCCCTTATTTTTCTGAGCATCTTTGCATGTCTTATTTCCAATTGCCCAATCAAGCACCAGGGGTACAGTCTTCTTATCCTTTAAGTTTCTGAAATCTAACGAGGAAAATTTGTATGCTTGATCATCCACTATAAAGCCGTAACCACATTGATCTTTGCCACCAGGTAAGGTATCGTTGCTCAAGCTTCGAACGTTCAAAATATACCCCGTTGCTCCTTTTGGGATAGAAGTCTGGCAGCAGCCAATGCCAGAGCAAGACCCGTTAACCACGTTGAAATTTTGGTCACAGAGTGATAAGCATCCAGTGGTGAAGCCGTTCTGTCCATGATCTGAACCTTGAATATACGTATAAACATCACAACCAACAGCAGTGATCTTGTTCCTCATTTCTGAGATGCGAAAACTTGAAAAATTACGCAAGGCAGAGATGCGTGTGTAGTTCACCTTGGATGATCTGGCCGGTAAGCAATACCTATAATTATTCTTTGCGGAGCAAGCACTTGCAGCAGGTTTATTTGAAACGGCGCTGTGTTCGAGGAAATTGTAGCCTTTGTGGTCTGGGAGGGGGCCATTACAAAGGAGGGCTATGTCGTTTGAGACTCGCAATTCACCATTTGGTACTGATATGTCCACAACAAGTAAATCAACGTCTAGAAATGGTTTTGGAGGAGAGGACGTGTGGTTACACGTGATGAGAAAAGGTTTGTCAAGGTAACAGCCCTCGCTTGTTCCAAACGGGTAGGGGATTTCTACTTCTCCACACATACGTTTGCAATTTGAGTTCGGAATAGATGCTACTGTTGCTGCTAAAATTACAACCGCAAGTAGCAATAGTTGCAGAAGCTTTCCAAGCAAATTCATGGCTTTCCTTTCTAGGACTCTGTTGTTTGCGCTGCATACAACTGTAAATGGTTTCCTCTGTAGGAGTCAATTAGGTACCATTAGCGAGACTTGGGATGAGTACGTAGAGTTCTCATCCAACGCAAAAACGCAAGAAATACATATGTCCATACAAGCAGCTTGAATATTCTTTATATATACGCATGGTTCTTTAAGAAATATATGGATACATATAGTAATAATGATTTAATAGTTGAAGTATATTGTACAAGCAATTGGAACTTGAAAGCCGGCCCAGATAAAGGCACCAAGCTCTCTTAAGATCTCTAACCAGAGAGCCTAGACAAAAATAATTAACATATGATATAGACACTAATGGCGAAGAGTACTAACGAGCAGCCTGTACGTACATCGAACAAAACATATATAGCAAAGCAAACAGACCATGCATGTACATTAATCCATAAAATCAAATCAGGATAACACAGTACTAAGACAACAACATAACTCCATTAATTATAGCAGCATTAACACATGATTAATTGGATGTATGCAACAGGTGATCATATATAGGAACAAACATGCAGCAACATGATTAATTGGATTATAATTGGGAAAGAACAAACATGCAGCTCGAGTTGTAGATCATGAGATCACGAGAAACAAATAAAAACACAGGCAGTTATAACCGCGCCTAGAATGTACCAACTTAAACAAATCATTGGACTTAAGACACGTTATAAGACACAGAAAGGAAGGTGCCAAAAACTACAAGGAACAGTACAGTTTCAAATATAGTTTTAATTAGTCTCTATTTTCAGGGAAAATTATCTAAGAAGAAGATAGGATTCTTGATATATAGTAGGTCTATGAATATGCATCATCTCTCCCACTTGAGCACAATATATAGAATTATTAGCCACTTCCTTCAGCTGCCCCGCTTTCTCTTGATCATTTGCTCTACGCCTTTCTTAAGAACTTGAAACAATATATTCTTCTTTAAAGAAGAAAGATATACATATATAGACTTGTGATCTCCTCTATCGAATTACTAAGTTATGTTTTTTTCCCTCTTGGTACGTTCGTGGTTCGAGCTAAGGGGGCCGACCATTCCAAATTAAGCTATAGATCTTTTTCGGCACGTCAAATTATTCAGGGATTGTTTAGAAATAATTTTCATCACATTCCATCTCATCTCATCTCATTTTATTTCTAAACATCATTCAGATACAAACATTTTCAAACCAATGATTACAACTTTCTTAAACTTCCAAAACAAAATCCAAAAGACAATTCAAGTTTTTCAAATATCAAAACAAAATTAATATTTTAACAATATTTGAACTTTATAATATTTTTTATTCAATTTTTTCTCACTCAATTTTCAAAACTTAATAAATACTTAACTCAAACTATCTCATTACTATTTACAAATCATTTTACTACCTACTATTTACGAAATTCTATTATCATCACATCTCATTCTCCAAGCATCCTTTAATTAATGTTTTACATTTGATGCTATTAATTATCAATAATATGGCACATTATATCATCTAATTATAAAAATTAGAAATAAAAAAACCAAGTGACATAATTATATATAGTTTGAACAGTTAAACTAAATTATTAAGAGTCAACGTAAATTTCGTTTGTTTTCAGAAAATATCTTATTTCATCTCATCTTATCTCATCTCAATTTCATTATTATACTTTTCCAAATTTCAATATAAAATAAAATAAACAATTTATTTTTTTTAAATCCATCTCATCTTATCCCATCTAATCATTACAACTTTTCCAAATTCTAATTCAAAATAAAATAAATAATTTAACTTTTTCAAATTTCAAAAGAAAAATAATATTAAAAAATATATTCTGATAACATTTTATTTAACTTTTTAATTTTAATCTCAACTAATCTCATCTCATCTCCAAAAATAAACGAGGGCTTAATTCATTAGTACTAGTATTAATATAAGAGATCTCTAGAAATTTGAATGTAGCTGGTGGCTGGAAAGTGCCTTTTATTCCACTGTGAACAAGTGTGAAGGGACTTCTTGACGTTTCTAATTATTGGAAACCACGTGGAAAAAGGGGGGAAAATAACAGAAAATGAAAACAAGTGTCGAGAAAGCAAATTATTTTGACCCCAAGGTTTGCAAAAGCTAGCAAAATAAACTCAAAAAGAGAAAGCTAATTCCCCAAATAATTGTGGACTATAAAGTAACTATCCCATGCAATTAACTAAGCAATATTTAAGGTGAAGCCAATACACATTTATACTACAATTATGGAATGTTTTATTCTTTATGTATCAAATAATCAAAATTAAAAAATATGGCCTTTAATTAAAAAAAAAAGGGACACATAGTACTCGTAACGAACTTCAACCGCTAAGATCATCAATAAAAAATGTGAGGTGTACACAATAATGACGGTCGAATAGAAGCGAGATAATGTATCAGCATTAAATAATAATCTCGAGTATAAAGTGTAAAAATTGTAGTACTATTAAAAAAAACAACGAAAACAGAGAAATTAAGCAATTGATGATCAGATAAATTAAAGATGACTTATCCAAAGATAAAAGTAGTCAAAAAAATGAATGTCATCGTGTTAATTTATGACTGGAAAAGCAAAAGAGTCCTACAAGTACTCTGCTTTCTTTGTGCTGTAGAAGTCAATTAGGTACGTACCTTTAGCGAGACTAATTAGGATGAGTTAGAATTTTTATTCAACGCAAAACAGCAGGAAATATGTATCAATACAAGCAGCTTGAGTTTTCTTTGTATGGTTCGTTAAGAAACATGATATATATATATATATATATATATAGCGAAGTAAACAGGTCATGTACATTAATCCATTAAACCAGAACAGTCCATTCACTGGCACCACAAACAAGCAGCAACATGATTAATTGGATGGAGTTGTAGAAGAGAGAAACAAATAAAAACAGGCAGCTATAACCGCGTGTAGGATGTACCAACATAAAAAAATCATAGGACTTAAACCACGTTAGACACAGAAGGAAATTCCTGCCAAAAACTCAAAGGAGCACTGTTCCGAATAGAGTTTTTATCTCCATTTTCAGGGAAGTAAAAGTCATTTTCTTTCTTGAGCAGTAAAGGGGAAAATTGCATGAGAAGAAGATAGCTAGGTTTCTTGATAGTAGATGATCTATGAACCTCACCTCTCCCACTTGAGCACAATAGGATTATTAGCGCCCACTTCCTTCACCTGCACCGCTTTCCCTTCATTTGCTCTACCTTTCTTAAGAACTTTGAAACAATTCCTAGAAAACTGCCTATGAAGTCAACAACGAGTGCATGAGACTAACATTTCTACAAACTCATGATGTGTAGACGGTAAAGAGGGATTTTTATAAAAGAAAGGAAATTGCACGTTGGTTTCCAAGAAAAAGATAGTTTTCATGAAGATGACTTATAATTTGTAAATAAAGTCTCAAGTATGCAAATCACTTTACCATATATAATTATTCTAAATAGAGTTCGCCGTTTGGACTAAGACCAATATATAATTTCCTCACATGTTGAATATTGCAAATTTGCAACTAAGTAATGGGAGAAAATTACTAATATTAATTACGTGGAAAAAAATCATAATTTCTGATAAATAAAGAGAAAAATACAATTTCTGATAAATAAATATAGAGAAAATACTATTTGATAATAGTGTAATGCTAAATACAGTTCTAGATTGTTCAAGTTCCATGTACTCCCTTTGAAAAAAAGTGAGGTCCATTATTAAAAATTGATTTTTTTTTATAATATAGGTATCAAATTTATCCATTTTATTAAAAATAAGTGTGCGACACTTGAATATTCTAATTTGTAAATATCATTTCTTTAATATATATTATATAAATATAATAAAAATATATCCAATATAAATTAAAATTACTATTTTAATTATTAAATGGCTAATACCACGTTATAATAATTGGATATATAAAATTGCGGCCCTCTCAATTTCTCATCTATTGCAAGGCCGACGTTTGGCAGGCACCTGGTACTTATCCGGGTAGACTCTGTCAATTTCAAGCCATTAATAATTATAAAGACGATCCAACGGACGAAAGTGGCTCAAACACTTGACCTGCTTTTTCGTTGACTAGAATCAGAGACTTCTGGGAAGCTTCCAATCAACACACACATTTCCAACTCTTACGGACTTGACCGTGGCGTGTTGAATGGGGGCTTCAGCCTTCATCTGTCCCCAATCTTTGTTTTTTTTTTTTTTTTCCAAAAAGGTGTTAATTAAGGTAATAATTAAGGTCATTGATTAAAATACAAAAGATAATTCAACTTTTTTAAATTTTAAAATAAAAAAAATATTAAAAAAAATATTTTAACAATATTTTAACTTTAGTTAGTAAATAGAAGTAAAATTGTTTAAGTTAAGATGTTCTATTAAATTTTGAAATAAGAGAGAAAATGTTAAATAAAATTATTATAAAGTTAAACTATTGTTAAAATATAATTTTTTAATATTATGATTGTTTTGAAATTTAAAAAAGTTGAATTGTTTTCTTTGTTTTGTTTGGAAGTTTAGGAAATTTGTAATAATTATGTATTGACCAGATGAAAAAGTTAAATATTTAAAATTAAAAATTGCTTGTGTTTTTAGTGATGTTTGGGAAGGAAATTATAAAAAAATTGAGATGAAATGAGATAATTTGTATTTTCAAACGAAATCTTAATCACAATAAATTCATTTTAAACCACAGATGAATCAATTCATTTTGCACCATTTCTTTCATTCACATTTAACAATGAAGATCATTGTACGTACCGGGTTGCATTTTTTTCATTTTATCTGCAAAGAGCTAGAAGGTATCTTGTTCATCCTTTCGGCCCTTGTACATGATCTTTATTATATTTTTGGTCTTCCAACTATTTATCTTTAACTTTCTAGGAAGAGAAATGTGTGGCCATATGTAAGTTTCGTCTACACAGAGATCCAACATATCGCATTAAACCATATCATTGTTTAAGTACAAGATCTTTGTTTAAATCTAGATTCTTTCAATTATATATAAAATATCAATTTAACATGTCAATTTGTAAGAACTGTTTGCTAATTGCTGCATATGGAACTTACTCTTTTCTCTGTGTTTTCAAATAACATAATTATTGACTCCAAGGGATGGCGTAATAGTTTTGGAGCGAGCCATATAAACCAGAAGTCTTGGGTTTGAAACTTCTCAATTATAAAAAAAAGAAAAAAAAAAAAGAAAAGAAAGTAAACACGGAAGAACTGTGTCTGTCGCGGAATTGCAGAAAAATAACACTGCCTTCTTTTTTCCAACTTTCATCATAATCCTCCATTACAATGATAGCCTTCTTATTTATGGAGATTACAAAAGGAAAGTAGACAATTGATAAAGGAAATACTTATAAAAGGAAACAATAAATTGAAAACAAATCAAAGTAAATCATCCTAAAAACAGAAACAACTCCAAAGGTCTGTTGACGCCGCAACTTCAGGCTTGATGACTCCATCAATAAAGTTGGTTGTATCCACGTCCTGCATCAATAAAGTATATGATGCTACCCGATCATCTAAAATTTACTATTCAGATCATGACTCTTTTGATGTCCACGTAATTCATTAAAAAAGGAAAAAAAAAAAAAAACACAAACACAAAAGGGGTAGATGGAACCTAGGATTCCAGCCTTCCTCTTTTATATTTTTGGACGTCTTTTTATTTTGAATATGTTTTTATTAAAAACCACATATCACCACGTGCCACGTCAAGAGGTTCATCTTAAGCGATAAGTTTCGGATGGCTCAATAATTGTACTCTTCTATTATATAATCCATTCCCACAACCACTACATTTATGGAGGTATATCATTATCCTATAATAATTCGAAGTCAATTTCCATCTATTAAAAAAGTTGAATTTTCCAAAAAATTCAAATTCTAAAATGCGCTGGTCCAACAAATGGAACTGTCAAACTTAATGCTGATGGGAATTGTTTCAGAAATTTGGAATTATATGTGGAGGATGTGGGGTGATTAAAGATGTTGAAGCAACATTTGTAGCGGGTTTTTCCTCATATTATGGTAAATAAATAACAAAAAAAAAAAAAAAAAGATTACCCAAAGTAAGTACGATCTATCTTTAGTAGGTGACTTTGGAATTACAAGAGACATCTTTTTCTCTTTTACCAGTAGGAGGGCCATGCAAGGCACATGCCGGTTCTCTCTATATAGACAGTTTCAATTTGATGAAAAAATTAAAAAAATAATTATGTTTTGAAAACACTGTGGGAGGTAATTGTTCGACCATCACAACGACCAAAGAGTATCTTGATCATGTGGGAGCTCGGCTCCCCAACATGTAAAGAGTACCCCAATCACGTTGGAGCTCAGCTCCCAAAATTGTAAAGCCCACCCCAATCTCAAAAAGTATTCGACCCCCGATCAAATTGGTCTAACTATGTGGGAGCTCGGCTCCCAAGCATATATAACATACCTAATCTCGAAATTATGCAACCTCAATCACATTGGTTGGATTACGTTGGAGCTCAGCTTCCGAGCATGTAAACCTTACCCATATCTCCGAAAGTATCCATCCCTTTTAGATGCACGGGAGGCAATCTCCAATGTGATTGGGGTACTCTTTTGAGATTTGGGTAAGGTTTACATGCTTGAGAGCTGAGCTTCTACATAATCAGGGCTCACGGGTTGCAGGAGGGAGGAGGAAGAAGAAGAAAACAAAAGAAAAAGAGAATATAAGAGGAGAGGGGCCTGCGGCGCTGGGGTGAAATGAAGAGGTCCTAGGGTTTAGGGGTGGGCAGCAGGGCCCGATACCAAGCTACCCCGCCCCTGTCTGCCCTGCAAGGAGAAGGACTAGCGAGGGCGGGGGGAAGGATGACCCCAGCGAGGCCCCTCCCCGACCCCCTCTCCGCTCCACATTCATAAAAAATTATTTATAAATATATAAATAAATATATTGTATACAGATATATACAATTTATTAAACACTTGAGATTGTATTCAAGTCATTGGATTGATTTGGCCTCCTAAGCCAACCTTTATATAGGAGGCCAAGGCAATAGAATAGTCATTCTTAAGCAGTATGTGACTTACTAGCAGAGTATCGAGCTATTCTCGAGCAAACTTTATGTCCGATGTTAACTCGAACGACTTGTGGAGCGAGACCTGAATGAACTCTCTGCCTAAGTTTCACTCGAGCGACTTGTCACACAAGACTCAAGCAAAATCTCTGTCTAAGCTTAGCTTGATCGACCTATTGCAGGAATGTCGAGTGAAGTCTCTAGCTAGCATTTTCTCAGCTCACAAACTAGCTAGGCTCCACAAACCCAACACTTGACCTATGTATGGATCTCACAAAAGTAAATTTACTCAATTATGAAAGCTTGGTCTACATAGAGATCCAACGTATCGCATCAAACCACATTACTATGTAAGTTTGCTTTTACAAGATCTCTTTGTAGATCTAACATTTTTCAATTATGAAATATCAATATAGCATGTAAATTTGTAAGAACTCGTTGCTAGTTGCAGCATATGGAACAGGTTCTATTCTCTTTTAACTGCAAGGGTGGTGTAGTGGTTATGGAGTGAGCTGTATAAACTAGACTTCTTGGGTTTGGAAGTACTCATCATTCACACTCCTAGAGACATCAGACTAGGAAAACGTTGTCATAAATTACTCAAGGTGCACTGACATTAAAACTCCTTATTAAAAATTTTGTAAATCTTGAGATTAGTTAGGATTGTTTTTATTCAATACTACAATTTCTCAATTACCAATAAAGGAAGGGAAAAAAAAACAGAGGGAGAGATGGAAACGAACAAATTGCGTGCTCAGATATTTATATCTTCAAGTTGGATGAATGTTGTCATTGAGAACGACATGAATAAGAAAGTAGTGGTCATTGAGATCATGAAATGAACAAATAAAGGCCATATGTGAACATATGACGTGTAGTAAGGAGATTTCATTTGCATATCTTTCTAAACCTATTAATTGCACTGATTTTTTTATTAACCTTACGACTAAAATGTGGCTGAAATAAATTCAAAGTCTTTTATGGTCGTGTTTTTGCCTTGTTCGGCTAGAGACTATTCAAAATATTTATACATGTACTCTTCTTTTGGACTAGAAGATAAAGTATTAGGTAGCATATATGGAATTGATATGGGAATAATCAACTAGAAGGGACAACTTCAATGCCATTTCTGCTAAGGATGATGCACCTGGTCATCTAAAGTTTACTATTCAGATGACTCACTTGATGCATGTCCCCGTAATTCATTAAAAAAGGGAAAAAAAAAAAAAAAAAAACACAAACACAAAAGGGGTAGATGGAACCTTGGGTTCCAGTCTTCCTCTTTTATATTTTTGGACGTCTTTTTCTTTTGAATATGTTTTTATTAAAAACTACATATCACCACGTGCCACGTCAAGAGGGTCATCTAGAGCAATAACCTTTAGATGGCTCAATATACTCTTCTATTATATATCCATTCCCACGTAACCACTACAATTTTGGGAGGAATTTAATTATCCTATAATAATTAGAAGTTGATTTCCATCTATTAAAAAAGAAAATTCATATTCTAAAATGGACTGGTCCAACAAATGGAGCTGTCAAACTTAATATTGATGGGAGTTGTTTCTGAAATTTGGAATTATATGTGGAGGATGTGGGGTGATTAAAGATGCTGAATCAACACTTGTAGCGGGTTTTTCCTCATATTATGGTAAATAAATAACAAAAAATAAAGATTACCCAAGGTAAGTACGATCTATCTTTAGTAGGTGACTTTGGAATTAGAAGAGACATCATTTTCTCTTTTGCCAGTAGGAGGGCCATGCAAGGCACATGCCCCGTTCTCTCTATATAGGCTGTTACAATTGATGAAAAAAAGATTAGTTTTGAAAAGATTGTGGGAGGTAATTGTTCGTCCATCGCAGCAACTAAAGAGTACCTTGATCATGTGGGAGCTCGGCTCTCCAACATAAAGAGTACCCCAATCACATGGGAGCTCGGCTCCCAATATTGTAAAGTGCACCCTGATCTCAAAAAGTATTCAACCCCCGATCAAATTGGTCTAAATATGTGGGAGCTCGGCTCCCGAGCATATATAACATACCTGATCTCAAAACATATGCGACCTCAATCACATTGGTTGGATTACGTTGGAGCTCAACTTCCGAGCATGTAAACCTTACCCGAATCTCAAAAAGTATCCATCCTTCATCAAATTGGTCAGATTATGTGGGAGCTCGGCTCCCAAGCATGTAAACCTTACCCGAATCTCCAAAAGTGTACCCCGATCACATTGGAGCTCGGCTCTCGTGCATCTAAAACGGATCCCGATCTCTAAAAGTATCCAACCCCAGGTTGGATCATGTGGGAGCTCGGCTCCCGAGTATGTATAAATACCCCATCTTGAAATGTTTCCAGCCTCGATCACAGTGGTTGGATTATGTGGAGCTCGGCTTGATGTCGGGATCACATCCTAGGAGAGCATAGAAAGTGTGCACTTGAAGGCGAGCAAAGAATGCTTGACCCCAAGGGTGACCAAAGAGTTCTCGACCTTGAGGGTTACCAAAAAGTGATCACACCTAACCAAGCAAAAGTGCTTGCACCCTGGGGCTCATCTCAAAGGGAGAGCAAAAGATCTCGCCCCAAAAGGTGCTCGTATTTGGGCAAATGAAGAAGTCATCAGCCAAAAGTATCTAATGCTTATGGGAAGCTCGATTCTAATGACGATCGTTGTTGATCAACAACAATATCTGACCTCCGATCAAATTGGTCGGATGATGTGGGATATCAAACCTCGATCAAATTGGTCAAATTACGTGGTAGGGGGAGCAAAAGTGCTCGTGTCATGTCCCATACCTGAGGGTGAACCTTGTTAACAAGAAATCCATATAATATAAAATTTAGATAGAATAATCTTCCAAATTCAAATATCTAAAAAATCCTTCCAAAGAAAGTAAACTGGACTGTAATGACCCAACCCGAAAGCATTAGAGATGATAGATCAATTAATGGTATTGGGCCTAGATTACTTTTAATGGGCTACTTTCAATAACCCCACAAGCTATTATTTTTCTGAAAATTGGTTAGGAGATTTTTTTAATTAGGCCCTTAGGCCCAAAAGTGTATTAAATATGGTCCGATTTATATTTTTACTCCAAGCCCATGAACATGTTCAAATTCAAACACACAATGCTTACCACTCAAATTCTTTTCACATTATTAAAATTTCTAAACCCAACCCATATCATGACCCGCATAGTATAAAATCCTATAAATAGAGCCCCCGCATGCACTGTATGTTCACCTCCATCTTCAAGCTCTAGGGTTATTGCTCCAGCCTTTACTTGTGCAACCAACTACCATAGAAACATACTACAAGCCGCATCACCACCATTCACTCGGCAAACACCAAACGTCATAGCCAAATTCTACGCCTCAGGAGCCAATTGACCGCTGCCCCACACCTATTACTTTACTAAACTCCGCCCACCTCTCCATCATCCAGTACCAGCAACACCCATGCACCAAACTAGCCCAGCCTTTGAAAACCACCTTCATGCAACCATGGAGGAAGACCGGCCCCACGTCGTACGTCATCCCCCTCGGCAAGCGACATTGTTATTGCCCTTCACTCTCTCCTCCACCGCATGCTCCTCCACGCTAACAACCTCTCCTCCACCGTGAACCACGATGGAAATAGCTGATGGGAAGGCCTTGATTGCTACCCCCGAAACAGAGCACCCTTACACATAACCTAGCAGCCACTGCACCTCGAGAAACCGCCAAACATAACCAGCTTCATCCACATCACCTCTTAGGGACAGAAGTTGCCGACCACTGCATGGGTTGCCTCCGTGTCTCAAACAGGCTTCCACTGCACCACCGTAAGCCGCATGTTCCACATTTCACGCTTGGTTTACACAGACACAGCACAGGCATCGGGTTACTTGTAGAAGCGGCCGCACGTTGGGGCCAACCACCATGCCCAGCCCTCCACCCCTCTCAGTTCCTCCCTCACGTTAGTTTCTCTCTCTTTCTCTGTAGATCTCCACGTTATCTCTCCTTCCGCTCCGTTATAACATAGACCAAATTGCTAGTCTGAGGGTATGCTTGGAAAGTGGGATGAGACACAAAATTCTCATCTCATCTCATCATTTCGAATTTTTTAAATTTTTGCATAAATTATAATAAACAATTCAAAATTTTCAAATTCTAATTCAACTTTTCAAAGCCCAAAACAATAATAATATTAAAAAATAATATTTTAAACTTTCATTTAAAATAAAAAATTATCATCTCACTATCCAAACCTAACCTGAAACTCTCATATGAAACTCAAGTGACTTATTTTCTAAATAAATATATAAAAAAAGAAGAAGAAATAACCCGGCCTTTTAGTGTTGATAATAAGGTTTATTATTTATGATGATTTCTATAATAGTACTAAGAGAAAATAGATGCTTGATTGTTAAGATGTTTTAAGGTTTAATCTTATAGTTGATTAGAGAAATTATGCGGGAATTAAAGTACTTTGGGGAGTGATGATATTTTAGGGTTTCGAGGATTTTAGACATTAGAGAGATATAGATTTTTAACATCTCGGGTTTTGATTACGAAGTAAGTGTTCAATCGAAAATTTACGCATGTTGTGAGAAAATTTAGAAAAGTTAAAAAGTCCAGGTAAGCGGTATTCCTATTCTAGACTTTGCCAAAAACTGATTGGACAGGTTGATTTTTATGAAAAAACTTGCATGTTCAGTTATGAAAAAAACTTGCACCATTTTACTTTGCATTTGAGATTATCTTATGTTTGACCTTGCTACGGGTGTAAAATGGTGGCCTCTGATGTCTGACCTCATCACAGGTGTTTTGTGGTACCTTAGATAACTCATCCCTTATCTCTACAATATTTTTCACATATCTTGGATGTTTTCAGCTGAGGATCAATAATAGGAAGCTTGGGCAAGGCTATGTGAGCATAGTGGAATAAGTACAAAGGGGGTATTTTGATTATGGGAGAGTTTTATTTAGTAGTTTAATTTGATTATGTTGATTGGGTATTTTGGAAGGCTAGCGTTTATGTTGAGACTTTGTGGTTTCTTTTTTTTTTTTTTTTTTGATAAAAGGAGTTTCATTCATAGATAAACTCAAAATACAAATGAGAATTGTCCAACCAAACGTATTGAGCAACAAAAGAAGGAACAAATGCATCCACATCTCCACATCTTGTACTCTCCAAGCATGTCTAGCTAAAAAGTGAGCCACTTGATTCGCCATGTGTGAAACATGTTGTACCCGATGTTCTTGGAACTGCTTTAGCATATTCTTCACCTCAAAGATGAGGTTACTTAGCACTGATAAGGATTCCTCAGATGCTTGTAAAGTCTCGACTAAGAGCAAGCTGTCACTTTCTAAGATGATCTTAGTTATCCCAGTTGAGAGCTAAACTACAATCCTCTAAACATTGCCAATAATTCCACTTATTCAGCTTCCATCACCTCATGTTCTAATTTGCTAACTGCCATGACAACTGACCATTCTCATCCCTTACTACAACACCCACACCTGCCTTTTGATAGTCAAAGAACATTGCCCCATCCACATTTAGTTTAAAGAAACCTGTGGGAGGAGCATTCCAGCATGGAATAGGTTTCAAACCTGGTGTCTTAATAGAGGATGAAACATAATTCTACAGACTTAATGCATGATTAATCACATATTATGGAGACAGCTTAGCCTGCTCATAAATCAGCTTATTATGCCTATTCTAGAAGGCCCATGCAATGAGGAGTAATCTTTCCAGCTATGATGAGTCTCCATCATCCAAAATTTGCCTTGCTACACGTTTAACAAAGACAACAAGAGTAAATGTCCTCATAACAGGCATAACAGATATTCAAACAACAAGAATATTAGGACAATTGATAAGAGCATGAGGGAGATCTTCACTCTAGAAGCAACAGAAGTCACATTGAACATAATCCACAACCTTTCTTTTAAATAAATTATGTTTAGAAGGTAATCCTTCCTTACAAGCCCTCCATTCAAAAATCTTGATCTTTTGAGGGATATGCATTTTCCACAGAGATTTACATAGTTTCTTATCTTCACATGCTTTATAATTTTCTGGTAAACCCTGAGATGCCATAGCTCTCAAGAAACGATATGCACTCTTCACACTAAAGTTGCCACTTCTCTCATGCCTCCAAAACCATGCATCCTCATACCTACCAGGACGTAGAAAAATCTTCAAAATATCAACTGCAATATTTGGATTGAAGAGGGCTCTAACCTGCTCAACATTCCACCACCTCGATTGGCTATCAGTTAGGCTTGCAACCTTCACTGACAGATCTGTCTCATCATTGAGAATCATTTCTGTCTTCAAGGCTTGATGTCCAGGCACCCATATATCCTCCCAAATTCTAGTAGTGTTCCCATCTCCAATTCTCATTTGACAACCTCTTAGCAAGATCCTTCTAGCCTCCCATATCCCTTTTCATGCATAAGATGGGTTAAAACCCAGTTTTGACTCAAAGAATGAACAATGGGGAAAATGCTTTATACACTTGATGGAGTAGGGAATCTTCATTCTTTAAAACCCTCCAAGCCTGTTTTGCAAGTAGAGCAGAGTTAAACAATTTCAAATCTAGAAACTCTATTCCACCTCTAACTTTTGATTCACAAAGCTGATCCCATTTGCACCAGTGAACTTTCCTCTCCTCAGTTCGTTGGCCCCACCAAAACTGAGCCATTAACCTCTCCAAATCTTTACATAAACTTTTTGTAATTTAAAACAACTCATTGCATAGGAGGGGATAGAAAGAGCCACTACTTTTATTAAAATTTTACTTCCACCTATAGACAGAAACGTCTCCTTCCATTCCTGAAATTTCTTCCATACTCTCCCTCTAATTTCAGCAAATGCTACTGACTTTGATTTCCCCACAACATGAGGCAATCCCAAGTACTTTTCATACTGTTGAGTTGAGTTGCCCCCCCCCCCCCACACACACACAGACAGATAAGATACTCATGTTGACAGATTCTATTATAGTTGTACTAAAAGACATTGAGGTTTTATCTTTATTGATTCTTTGACTTGATGTCATTTTATATTTATACAAAAGCTGCTAAATATTCGTACAAGTAGCCACATCATCCTTGCAGAATATGACTGAATCATTTGCAAACAGCAGATGATTAACTCAAGGAGCTCTCCTACAAAGTTTGATCCCAGGTACAATACATAACCCATCAATTTGTCTTAGCAACCTTATTAAGCCCTCTGTACATAATAAAAATAGGTAAGCAGACAAAGGGTCCCCTTGCCTAAGTCCTCTAGAAGGTACAATAGGAGCAGAAGGTATTGAGGTATCTTAGATTAATTATATTGAGGTAGTTGGTTTGAAAAAATAATTTTTATGTCATTGAGAATTTGGAGTACATATATTATGTTGTTCGGAGATGATTATAGGTACAAGGAAGTAACTCCCTGGACCTCTAGGTATGGGGCGTTACATTCCTCCCCCCTTAAAAATTTCGTTCTCTAAATTTGTTGCACCTAAAGCAAGGTCTAAAATACTAATCCATTACATTTTCCACACCTAGTTTAATCCTCAATCATTTTGTCGAGCCTAATATTTTAAGATTTTAACTTTACGATATTGTCGCATGGTGCCTCACACACCTTCTAATCTCTTAGGCATACACATTTGCGCACATGGTATCGATCTGCATACTCTCTAGGGTCTAGTTTTAAGTCTTGAAATTTAAACCTGAACCATGGAAGTAAAAGCCCAATAATAATTCCTGCCAAGTTTCTTAGCTTAACCTCATATAAAATAGTAAATAGAACTCTCCACATGATATAATAATCTCATACGAATAGCAAAATAAAACTCTCCAAAGTCCGATGTTCTTAATCTCATACTCGATTCACGAATAAATCCAACTCTTACATTTATAGTACAACCCACTTAATCTCATACCTATATCAGTGCTATTTCCTCAATACCATATGCCCATGCCTTCTACTTCCACTATCTTTTACCTCGGGATCCCTGAAAATTTCTCATTCTTAAAAAATCCTCAAACTTGAAATCTTTAGCCACAGGATTTAAAGTCCTAAGTGATCTCAAGTCACTAATTTCAGAACTCTCACAAAGTTTACTCTCAAACCATCATATTACCAAAATTCATGCTTCCGTTGCGCTCTTTGACAACTTTGCCAAACTTCTAAAACCAGGAGTCTAATCCATTTTAGTACCTACTAAGATTACTCTTACCACCCTTTGATATCAAACCAAGTTCTTGTCTTCCTAATCCATGCACACTCACTTATACTATAAACACTCTCTTTCATTCCCAGCTGCAATTAGGGGTGGCAATATGTGACAAGACCCGTTAACCCAACACGAACACGACACGTTAAAAGCGGGTTAGGATTTAGCCTTAACGGGTTTGGATCAAAAAGGGTTGACCCAGTAAGACATGATTGCATAACGGGTTGATAACAGGTCAACCCGTTATGATCCAGTAAGAAAGTTAAAGTTACAATTATACCCTTATACTTAAAAATAAAATTGTTGAAATTTTAATTTTGATATTTTTATTTTTTGGATTGTAATTTTGAATTTGTAGTTAATTTTATATTTTTTATAGATATTGTGATTTTAACATTTATATAAAATTATGCTAAATTTACTTATGTCAAATGGGTTAATTTTGGGTCTGTTCAGTCCATTTACATAAACGGGTCAAAACTAGTTGACACGACATGACCCGTTATGTTAAGGAGTCGTGTTAGGGTTTGAGATTTTGACACAATAAGCTTAAAGGGTCGTGTTAGGGTTAACTCATATAGTATAATATACATGTCTTGACACGACACGAACACGACCCGTTAACACGATTTGACATCCCTAGCTACAATAAATAACCATTATGTACACCTTTATGTTTGTTGAACACACACTACTACCCACGACATCCTTAACATCCTTTTAGTTTGGAGTGATTCAAGAACTTAGAGACTCATACACCAAATCAAGCCCATGGATGGATAGGGCCGGATAGTTGTAATAAAATGGTCGAAAGTCAAAGATGAAGCGGTAAAGTTGGGACCTTCCCGCATAATTCCTATCGATGAGAGAGAACTAATCTAATGATTGAAATCACATTTAGGCACAAATGGTGTGCTCCACTAAGTGAATATGGAAGAAATTGACCCGCACCTAGAATAGGAGGATCTCAACGATATTGTTGGATTCAAGATTGATCCTTCTATTAGAAATTCATAATTAACGTTCGAACCTTTTGTCAAATACAGTCCCAAAATATTCTTGTCACAACACGAACTGAGTTGCCAAAAAGATTTCATTAAGTTGGACAAAGAGGTTGGCTGCTAGCTTACTAAATATATATATATATATTGTGCCTTGAAGCCCAACTCAAAAAAAGTTATAGAAAAAAAAGTTGGTTTTCCTTCGCATCAATTCTAAAAGAAACTTCAAGAAAGACAACTTAGAGACTTTTGAAAGAAATTGAACGTATCTTAATAATAAATGAAGACATGCCATACATACCAATTTGCAAGAAATTCATGAGAGGATCTGCTCGAGAAGTGTAACAAGTATGAGCGTATGGAGGTCTGAATATTTGGGGAGGATCAAGTTAAAATTAGTTAGGCGAAACCCAAGGTAGCGATGATTAAAGCATTCCCAGCGAAGAGAGTTGAAATTTATTTCCTTAACTCCGATACATGACTATACATATGCCAGAGAACATCTTTACGATGGAGATATTGTAAGATTTCAAAGAAGAAGGAGATTAACAGAGAGCAATCGCACGAAGGATGGAGGAGATTTTCTGAATATTCTCTGTGTACTGAGCACTGTACAGTCTGTCCTACATATACACCTCTGTGTAACAAACTAACCGTTTCTATACTATAAGTAGCAGCTAGCTAAAATACAAAGAAAGAATAAGAATTATTTACAAATAGAATCAGAGTAAGAAAAAAGAAATAGGCAAACTCGAGTAAATACAATTTATCCCTTTTCTAACTTTGGGCTCAAACGACTTGTAGTTTCTTTTGAAGATGCACGACCTACAGCTTGATCATCTGTAGTGTGTAATAGCCCCCCACAAGATGGAGAATAGAGGTTCACTATTCCTATCTTGGACAAATGTAGCTGAAGAATAAAGGAAGGCAAAGCCTTTGTAAATATATCAGCTAGTTGACACTTTGAGGAAACATGGGCTATGATGATGCTGCCCTCTTGGATCTTGTCTCTAATTAAGTGACAATCTAACTCAATATGCTTTATACGTTCGTGGAAAACGGGGTTGGCAGAGATGTGGAGGGTTGCTTGATTGTCACAGTAAAGTAATGCAGCCTGAGAATGAGGAACCCGAAGATCAAGAAGCAAATAGTGAAGCCAAGTGAGCTCAAAACATGTGGAAGCCACGGAGCGATACTCAGCCTCGGCTGAAGAACGAGACACCACAGATTGTTTCTTAGATTTCCAAGAAATAAGTGAATCTCCAAGAAAAATGCAATACCCGGTAACGGAACGACGTGTGTCAGGACACGAGGCCTAATCAGAATCACAATAAGCCTTGAGTTGAAGTTGAGAGGAAGATGAGAGCAAGATGCCCTGTCCAGGTGTTGCTTTGATGTACCTAAGTATTTTATGAGCTACAGCCAAATGTGAAGTCGTGGGATGGTCCATAAATTGACTAAGGAGCTGGACAACATAACAAATATCAGGCCTAGTGATGGTTAGATATAACAAACGGCCAACAAGTCTTCTATAAGAACTCGGTTCTGAGAATGGAGCACGAGAAGATTTGGTTAGCTTAAAGTTTTGCTCAAGTGGCAGCTTGAGAGTTTTGCTGCCAAGTGTCCCTGAGTCAGCCAAGAGTGAATACCTTTGGAAGACCTTGCAACTTCCAAACCAAGAAAATAGCGCAAACAACCAAGATCTTTAATCTTAAACTGAGTGTTAAGAAAAGATTTGAGTGATGTAGTAGAAGAGGAGCAATTACCAACCACAATAATATCATCTACATAAACTAGCAAGGCAGTGAAAGATGAACCATCTAGTTTAGTAAACAAGTTGTAATCAACTTTAGATTGCTCAAATCCAAAAGCAATAAGAGAGGAGGAAAATTTAGAATACCATTGTCTTGAAACTTGTTTGAAGCCATAAAGACTCTTGAGAAGCTTGCATACTTGAGTGGGTCCTCCTTTGTTATAACCAGGAGGTTTTCGCATATATATTTCCTCATCCAAATCGCCATGGAGAAAGGCATTATTAACATCAAATTGGAGAAGAGACCAGCCTTGTACTGCTGCCACAGATAACAAAAATCTGACAGTAACCAGCTTGGCTACTGGAGAGAAGGTCTCCGTGTAGTCTATCCCTTCTTGTTGTGTGAAACCCTTGGCAACAAGCCTTGCTTTCAACCTTTCTACAGACCCATCAGCATTAAATTTGGTTTTGTAGACATATTTACAGTCAGTTGCCTCTTTTCCAAGAGGCAAGTCAGTGATGGACCAAGTCTGGTTCTGTTCTAAGGCTAACAGTTTAGCTTTCATGGCTTGATACCAACCAGGGTGTTTAACAGCTTGTTTGTAAGTTGTTGGGTTAGAAACAATGGAAATGGAGTTGGAAAAAGCAGTAAAAGATAGGAAAAAATTCTGGTATGTTAAAAAATTGGCTAGGGAAAAAGGATTACCAGTAGAGGATGATGAAGACCTAGACATCAATTGAGAAGAGGCTGGAAGTGAAGTCTGGTGGCAGTGAAATTCCTACAAGTATTGTGGAGCTCTCCTTACCCTGTTTGACCTGCGAAGAGGAGGAGAAGATGGGGAACCATGGGTGAAAAAGGAAGAGTCATCATGGTGGGAAGAAGGGAGGGATGTGTGAGATGTGGTGACAGGTTGTTGTGATGAGTTTGGAACTGAAATGGAAGGTGAAGTGGCTGGGTGGTGTGAAAGAGAAGTAGCAGATTTGAGGGGGGAAGATGTGGTAGGAAAATCAAGAGAATTAGGCAATGGTTGTGTAAAGACAAGGGAGGGGTTTTGAGAGGGAGGTGGTGAGAGATGGGGCAAGGATTGGAAGGGAAAGATGGTCTCGTGGAAAAGCACATCTCGAGAGATGAAAGTGGTTTTGGATTCAAGGTCAAGTAATTTATAACCTTTGGTGCCAAAGGGGTACCCAAGAAAAATGCACATGCGACCTCGGGGATCAATTTTTTTCCTACATTGGGAAAGTGTTGCAGCAAAACAAAGAGATCCAAAAATTCTTAAGTGAGAATAAGTGGGTGGGAACTTAAATAAGAGTTCAAAGGGTGTCTTGTTTTGAAGTAAAGGACTAGGAGTCCTATTTATGAGATAGGTGGCTGTCAAGACACAATCATTCCAATATTCAAGAGGGAGGCCAGCTTGAAATTTTAAAGCACGAGCCACATTAAGCAAGTGTTGGTGTTTTCTCTCCACAACTCCATTTTGTTGTGGAGTGGCAACACAACTAGTTTGATGAATGATTCCTTTGGTGTGAAAAAAAGTTTGCATTTGGAATTCTCCTCCATTATCACTTCTTAAAATTTTAATTTTAAGGTTAAATTGAGTTTCAACCATATTGGCAAAGGATTCAATGTTATTTTTGGTTTCTGCTTTAGTATGGAAGAGATACAGCCATGTACTTCAAGTGAAGTCATCAACTAAAGTCAAGAAATACTTTGAACCATCATAAGCAGGGATTGAACAAGGTCCCCAGAGATCATAGTGCACAATTTCAAAGGGTCTTGATGTTTTATGCGTGCTATGAGGAAAGGGAAGTCTATGAAATTTGGCTAATGGACAAATGTAACAAGGCTTTGTATTAGAATCAGAAATGCTTTGCTTTACGATGGAATCTGAAATCAGATTTAAAACAGGAAATGAAAGGTGACCTAGGCTACAATGTCATAGGTCAGTAACATTTTCAGTATGTAAAACAGAAGCTGTAGCAAATTTCTTGTCATTTGAGAAGTGTGAAAGAGTTGTGACTAGTGTAGAGGGAGAGACAACAATGTTAAGCAGGTGATAGAGGCCATTCTTCACTTCACCCTTCCCAATCGTTGTCCAAGATAAAAGGTCCTGAATTAGACAAAAATCAGAGAAAAACACTAGGCAACAAGTGAGATTGGCAGCCAACTTTTTTGCTGAAATTAAATTAAAATTGAAAGATGGAACACACAAGACTTCTGTGAGGCAAATGGAGGGTGTTAAGTGGACTGTGCCAGTGTGCGTAACAGGCACATTTGTGCCATTTGGTAATTTCACAGAGTGAGATACCGTGGTTGTGATGGTAGTGAGGAAGGTGGTGCAACAGACCATATGGTCAGTTGGCTAGTATCAATTATCCAAGGAACATTTTCAGATATCAAGGGATTGTGTGTGCATGTGGATAAGAAAATAGGGATACCAGATATGTGGGCAGTCGAAGTAGAAGGAATATTGGACTGAATCTGGTTGGCAGAGGGCTGAACAGTGGTGGAAGACTCCCTTGGTTGAAGTAAAGCCATTAATTGCTGGTACTAAGACTTAGTAAGAGCTACGCGATCATCACTGATGTCCTCAAGGTCAGGAGCAATTTAAGCAGCAAGAGCATTAGATTCCTGAGACTTATTGAAGAGTTTGTGTCCAGGTGGGTAGCCATGGAGCTTGTAGCACTTCTCCATGGTGTGTCCAGTCATGTGACAATGAGAACAAATGGGTGCCTCAGCA
Source organism: Pterocarya stenoptera (assembly GCA_003123785.1). Taxonomy (NCBI): domain Eukaryota; kingdom Viridiplantae; phylum Streptophyta; class Magnoliopsida; order Fagales; family Juglandaceae; genus Pterocarya; species Pterocarya stenoptera. Next base: position 221,091 of record QEOT01009693.1, on the reverse strand, counting down.
TTACCAACCTTAAAACAGTTTTCAAATGAATGGCCTGTGATTTTGCAGTGAGAGTAGTAGGCTCTTTCTTTCTTGGATTTGGGTTGAGGCGAGTTTCTAGAAGAATATTGGAAAGGTTTTCGAATGGCAAAAGCCATTGAGTCAGATGGGCTGGAATTAGGGGTAAGTTGATGATGACGTTCTTGCTGTTGAATGAGGGAAAAAACTTTTGTGATGGGAGGGAGGGGATCTAAGAGCATGATTTAGTCTCTAACAGAGGAATAAGTGGCGTTTAAACCCATCAAAAATTGAAACACACAATCACGTTGGTAACGGTCTGAGAGGGTTTTCATTGTACCACAAGCACAAATAGGAATGGGATCGCAAATGAGCAATTCATCCCAAAGAGTTTTAAGATTGCCGTAGTACACACTTACAAAGTCAGAATCTTGGAGGAGGCTGGCGAGGGTTCTTTTAAGCTGATAGATGCGAGGTGCATTTTGGTGGGAGAACCGATCCTGGAGGTCGAGCCAAATGGCGTGGGCATCATCAATGAAGGCAACGCTGGATCTGATGGATGAGCTGATGGAGTTGTGAAGCCATGAGACGACGGTCTCATTGCAGCGCTCCCAAATGTCAAGAAGTCGTCTGTGTCGGTGGGTTGAGAGATTGAACCGGTGATGAAGCCCAACTTGTTTTTGGCACGGAGGGCTCTTCTCATCGCGCGGGACCAAGTGGAATAATTGTCACTGGTGAACAGGTCGATGACAGGACAATGGCAAGATTGTCGCCAATATCCAGTCGAAAGGGGTTGCTGGGGCGGCAAGGTTCGAGTATTTGGCCATGTATGTGGCACGAGGGGTGTTTGAGGTTTTGCCTAAACAGACAGAGGAAGAGTTTGATGAACTATCGGAACCTTCAAAATCCTCCATGGATGTTGCTCTCAGAGCTCTGATGCCATGTAAGATTTCAAAGAAGAAGGAGAAAAACAGAGAGCAATCGCACGAAGGATGGAAGGAGATTTTCTAAATATTCTCTATGTATTGAGCACTGTACAATCTGTCCTACATATACACCTCTATGTAACAAACTAACCGTTTCTATACTAAAAGTAGCAGATAGCTAAAATACAAAGAAAGAATAAGAATTATTTACAAATAGAATCAGAGTAAGAAAAAAGAAATAGGCAAACTCGAGTAAATACAATTTATCCCTTTTCTAACTTTGGGCTCAAACGACTTGTAGTTTCTTTTGAAGATGCACGACCTGCAGCTTGATCATCTGTAGTGTGTAATAGATATTACCAACTACAACTTATGCAAGTCAAACCCAACTAATTGAACGTTAGCACATCCCATCTAAAATAAACGAGCTTAAAAGTTCCAACACCATTCCAACCAACAAACAAACGCACCTATATATTCAACCCGACAACATATACCTAAAAGCTCATCTCCTCAATTCCAACTTGCATTTAAATTTGTGGTAACCAAAATCAATCTTAAGGACCATTAAAGCCCACCCAAGTCATAATCGAAACCAACTTGAATAAAGGTTAATCTACCCAGTCTGATGTTCCACATAGCTTCACTATGTATCCAACAACCTATCAAAACAGTTACATCACTTCCAATGGCTCGTGATACCTTTGTCCTTAGATATGACAAAAAAATCATGCCATACAGTTTACAAATTTATACACTCAGATCTGACCATAATCATTTCCTAAATCTAACAAACTATAACCCCAAATCTTATTAAAGTTTCTTAAAATCTACAGAATCTAAAACCTTAAATCTCAAAGGAATTATTTCTTAATGTCTACAAAGTTCAAACCTTCAAATCTTATCAACAATACTTCTTAAAGTTTGTAGAATCTAAAACCATAAATCTCATAAAATCCATTTCTTAAAAAAAAAAAAAAATCTGAAAGATCAACAACTTCATATTTGACCAACTCATACTGAAGCCTGCAGAAGCTAAACCTTAGCTAGCGCTTGATCAAAACTTATGTACACAGAATCTAAAACCTTGATCCTTATTCAAAATCCTTTCTTTAAGCCGAAGAATCCTAAAACCTTAGATCTTATCAAAATCATCTCTCAATGTTGGTGTAATTCGAAATATCAAATCTGAAAATTATTTCCTAAAGACCGCATAAATCCAAAACCTCACATCTAAAAGTCTACAGAACCTCAAACCTGGCTCTGATACCATTTGCAATGCTTCAATGGAAAGCCCAAATAACATGGCCTATACTCCAAAAGGACTAATCAGTAATACAATTGGAGCATCATTGAAACCTTATAAAGAGCAAGACATTTTCCTTCCCAAGCAATGTGGGATCTCATTCACCACCTAACCTTATCTTTATCATATGAGATATCACATTTGTACTCTAATTATTGAATGTTTTATCCTTTATGGATCAAATTATCACAACTAAAAGAAATAGCCTTTAATTATAAAAAAACGGACACACAGTACTACTCATATGAGGGACAAGGCAAATGTGGGGGTAACCCCAAATTAATACGTTACATATATAATCTTTTTATGAGTAGAACAATAATGAAATATATATATATTGATTTCGTTTAACTTGTATATCTCCATTAGTTTTTTATATTGTGTTTTTGTTCTTGTCTGGCCACATTCATAATTGGTATTGGCCAATATTCTCAAATGACCAGTCTTAGCTTGCAAATTGTCAACTGTAAGGCCCGTTACTCAGGCCCAGTATTTTTTTTTCTTCTTGATTAAGCCCACAATGCCATTTCTTGGATCAACTATGTCTTCCTCTTTTCCTTTCCTCTACCCTACGGTTTCTTCCCCCTTACACTTAGGTTTTCAATTTTTCCCCTCGTCCGAAAATCCCACACCCCGAATCCCACGTTTTCGACGGTTTTCCCTTTCTTTTGTGTATTTTGTTTAGGGATGGGCAGCGGGGCCGGGCCGGGGTCCCACCCCTGCTGCCCTGCCCTGCTTCCACCCCACCCCCTTGTGGAGGGGTGGATTACCCTAGCGGGGGTGGCCCCGCCCGCATCTGGGACCCAACGCGGGGGCAGGGGTGGGATAGGGATGACCCCCACCCCGTAAATCCCCCACCCGCTCTATATTATATTATATATTATATATAAAAATTATATAATTATATATAAGTATATATATTAAAAAATAAAAAATAAAAACCCAGGCATGAAACAACGTCATTTCATGCGTGGGTTTAAAATATCAACTAAACCCCCCTTCCGAGCTCAGCCTTTCTACCTGAATCTCTCTCTCTCTCTCTCTCTCTCTCTCTCTCTGAGTCTCTGTCTCACTCGGTCACACCCAGTCCCTCTCTGCAATCTGCATCTCCATCGCCATTGCCATCACAGTCACCGTAGCCCGTGACTCTGTCTTCATCTCCGTCACCGAAGGTAAGAAACCCTAAATTTTAGATTTAATTTTTTTGTGATTAATATTTTATGGAATGGAGATTGGAGGAAGGATGGGGTTTAACCGGAGATGGAGGATGAGATTTTGTGAATTGTGTGCTGTGGAGACTTGATTGTGCATGCGGTTTGAATTTTGAATTGTTGATCATTGATGAATCTGTCTCGTCTGTGTGTTTGTATTTTTGTTTTGGTTTGTATTATGTAATGTGTGTGAATTATGAGTTGATTTGTGCCTAATTAATTCGGATTGGAATCCTAAATTAATTTAGGGCTCCAATCCGAAACTCTAAGTTAATTTAGGGGTTTCAAAGATTGAAACCCCTAAATTAATTTAGGGTTTCGAAGTACCCTAAAATAATTTAGGGGTTTCAAAGATTGGTATTTATTTTAATTTCATTTTTTAATTTCTTATATTCATTTATTTATTTTCATTTAATTGGTATTCATTAATTTGATTTCAATTTTAATTGTTATAGTGACACATGAGACAGTGTCTACGGCTACCTCCGATGCAGTGTGACATTGTATTGGACCCACCATTGCCATGGTTTGCAAAATTTCTCCCTTAATTATCTTTTGCATTTAAGATTTTGTTTCATCTTTATAACTTTATAATTCTAATTTGTTTTATTTTTAACTTATTAATATATCAGGTTTTATAACTTATTAACTTTTATGATCTTGATTTTCAGTCTCACAGCAGTCGACACAACTCACCACTCAGTGAACTCACCATCACGGCTCTACCCCAAAATCAAATTGATCAAATTGAAAAGTTATGATTTTGTTAATTTACAATTAATTGTAATGTTGCTACAATAGTTAATAGTACAATTTGTAATATTTAACTTTTTTAAAAGAGTTTGTAATATTGTAATAGTTTATTAGTTCTCTTAATTTGTATAATTGTAAACTACTTATTTTACCTTAGTGCCTTAGTTATGTTTATTACTTAATTAGTTAATAGTTGAAACTTAGTATCTAGTTCATAGTTCAATCTATATCTATATATATAAATATATATATTTTTCAAATTTTAAATATATTTATTTATTTTAGTTAAATTCTAGGCTCAAAATGGACAAAAACGGATTCTGGGCTCAAAGTGACTCAAAAATAGATTTTGGGCCATTTAGGGCCCAGATAATTGAGCTGGGTCGAAGGCCCAATAGGAGGGATGAGGGGGCGAACGGATGGAGGTCCACCCGCCCAGGCAAGCGGACGGGGTACCCTGCCCCTGAAATTTTCCACCCCCACTAGGGGAAGGGTGGCCGGCCCACTAGGGGGTGGGTATCACCTCTAATTGTGTTTTGCTTTTCCTTCGGTTCCTCACTTGCAGCAGACTTCTCTCAATCCTCTCCTCTCAACCGCGCATCAATCTCTGGGCTGGAAGTGCACATCAAGCACCTTATTCGGTGCCACTGGTTTCCGCCGATAAGCCTTTCCTCTCTCTCTCTCTCGCTCTCTCTCTTCTCTCTCTCTTTTCCTTCTTTCAATTTATCTCACCCTGAAGTCTCCTCTTCCCGTAGTTCCCTTTCTGATTTCGTATGACTTTTTGGTTTTTTCTTGCTCTTTTCTCTTCTCACCGTTAGGCTCTATGTACTGATTGATTCAATGTTAGATTTTACCATCTCCCACGAGTTCGCGATTACAATTTTTGAAATCTTGGTTGTGCTCCCTTCAAGCTTGACGACAGTTGTGCTCAAGTTGACTTCACCCCGCCGTCCAAAGCCATTTTCGATCCCTCCTCGTCGTGTCGGTAAGCACTCCTCACCGTTGCCCCTCTGTTTTTAAGGTTTTTTATTCTCGCTCTCTAATCGCTCGGGTTTTTGCTTTCCACAATCATGGCCTTTTTCTCGAGGAGTAAGGCAGTGACCAATAGAAGCCACCGGATACCACTTGTCCAAGGTAATTCCTTCTCCGCATGAAGTGGTTTATGGTGATCTTGGTATTTACTTTGTTGGGTTACTATTGGATGTTGGAAGTCTCTAAATTGTGAAGTTGTTGGGTGGAGGAGATTTCATGTGCGCTGTTGTTGGGTTGAGTAGGTGGCGGATGAGTTTTGAAGTGGCGGTGTGGGCGGAGTTGTGTTACCATTCGGATTTGATGGTGGCTGTTTGTGGTTTAATTATTGATTGACAAATTGACATGTTACTTTATGGGCATAAGCTTCTGTTTCAGTTGTTGCTAACCGTTGGGAAGTTTTATGAATGTCTTGTGTGAAGAAGTGTTGGGTTGATATGTGGGCTGTTTCAATCCTTTTGTGTGGGTGGTGTCAAATCCTTATGCAGGCCATTGAGTGGAATCTGATTGTTTTAATAAATAGAAGTTTGTGTGCTGTGTAAGGTGGCTGTTTGCGTTGTAAATAAGCTTATTTAGACTGTTATGTACGGTGTAGTGGGCTGGAATTGTGGCTGTTTGGTATTATGTTTTGAATTAATGTTGACTTTCGGGCTTGGGCTATAATGGATGTGTTGGATTTGTGACAGTTGTGGGCTATCCTTAATTATATACGGGCTACTAGAGTTGACATCGGACTTGCTTCAATTTATATTTTACTATGGGGTTGGTTGTGGAGGCGTGTTGTGGGAGTTGTGTCAATATTTAGGGCTGATAGGTGGGCTGTGTTCGGGTTAAGTATGGGTTGTTCAGGTTTATGTGGGCTATTAGAAGTAACATTGGACTGTTTTGGGCCCATTTTTATGTTGACGGGTTGATGTTTGTTTTGGGATTTTTGGTATCTTGGAGCTGTCCATATTAGAGGGACTAATGGATTGTGTTAATTCTCTTGGTGCGTGACTGTGGTCAAGTTGGTTTTGTTGGACTGGTTAGAAGCTTAACTTTTGGTGGGCTTATTTGGTTTTATCCTTAAAGACTGTAAACTTTAGTTAGTTAAGTTAATTTACTACTTTAGTTTGTTTATTAACGTGTGCGCAAATATATTTTTTTTATAAGGACGTGTGCACAAATATTATAATGAAAATGATAGGGATCCCCACTAGGGGATCCCGCTACATGCGCCGCTCCTTTTTTTTTTAGTTTTTTTTTTTTTACTTAGTGATTAAGAAAATATTGTTTAATAATATTGTGAATTTTTTTTTCTTTTTTAAAAAATATTTAGAAGTGTTAAAAAATGATGTGAAAAAAAAAACAAAAAATATTAAAAAACAAAATTCACATTATTTTTTAACACTTTTAAATATATATTTTTTTTAAATTCACAATATTATTAAACAACATTTTCTTAATCACTGAGTAAAAGAAAACTAAAAAAAAAAAAAAGGGAGCGGGACATGTAGCGGGATCCCTAGCATTGTCCAGATTATAATATTGGTTATCTTGACACGGCTAGATCAGTGCAGTTCCAAAATTTTGATAATACACTGCAAGAGTTAGATAAACGGGATTCTTATACTAGATTTGCATGAAAAGGAAAATGAACTGAGGTTGGTTTGTAAAATTTGCATGTTGTCTTAAAAAGAAAAAGTAAAAAACAACCTCAGTATATGTTTTGAACTCACTCATGAAATATGCATGAAAGAGAAAAATGTTTTTTGACACGAATAGTGTAGACATAAGCAATATTTGGCATGCTTCTGAAATGTGCAAAAGAGCGAATATGATATCTGAGAAATTTTGTACATGTGATATGAAAATGTTTTGGATCTGTTTCTGATCATATGAAAATGATGTGAATATGTTCGGCACGTGGTTTGATATGATATGCATCTGAAAAACCTTCAGCTTGACTTATCTGTTTTTATTCCGATTCTAATTATGGTTCTGATATGATGATTCTGGTTCTGTGATATGGTTGGTACTAACACGATATGATATGAGTGCACCCACTTTGAAAATATAGTGGTCTTTTCTATGTTAGTTTCTGTGTGCACACATGGGGCTCTGAGAATAAATAAGAGAAAGTTTTACAATATAATACTGTCTGGTTTAGCCACCACGGATAGCACAACTCTACCATGGGGGTTAAACATGGTATATGATATGATATGGTGATATGATACGATACGATACAATATGATATAATAAGAAGGAGATGTTCAGTTATGTTATGCCAAAGCGTTTTTGAATATGAACAGTTGGTTTTTGATATGAAAAGGTTGAAATGTCGCTTTGAAAATTAGTTTAGATGTTTTGAGATCTGCATATAAAAATGAGATGTATTTGTTTCCTGCATATTAAACTTTATGAAAAGGCTCATGTTGTACACATTAGTATATGTGCTTTGCTAACTGAGTTGTTGATGATTTATCCCCTTATCTTCAAAATATTTTTCAGATGATGTAGATGGTTCAGCTGAAGACTAGGACTAGAAAATGTGAGCAAGGCTAAGCTGAGGGTAGGGAGTCGAGTACCTAACGGTACCATTGCTACTAGAAGATTTTAGTTGAATATGGGGATTTAATTATTGTTATTTGGCTTAGTAGGACCTATGGGATTTTATCGTTTATTATGTTGAAGATATTGATAGATTGTTTAAACATTAAATTATGTTATTTGAATTTATCTTGATGACCTTGTAGAGAAGAATTATGTATTAAGTTTGAAGAAGATGAAAGTTATATTTTATTTTGTGATCTCCGGAGAATATATTTGTGTTGGGATTTTTGATAATACGTGACAGGTAGTAAATCTCCGACCCCTCCATATACGGGGCGTTAGATCAACAATTTCTTGATAGATCTTTCTTATATATCATCAATTATTACATACTCCATCCACCTCATGATCTTTTGTCCCTTTTTCAATATCACTCGTGATTACATTTTTCGTTTATTTTATTTTATAAAATAAATTTATAAATTGACATGAGTATAAAGTACAAATTTACTTTTAGAAAATTTCTTTATGACTAAAATATTTCTCTAAAAAAATTATATGAAGTGATTGATCTTGCTTTTGAAAGACACGTATATGGATGAAATATTAGACCAGTTCAGCTTCCCCTGGCTTTTTGCTAGTTAATGGAGGACGACGTGATTTGCTTTCAAGGAACTTAGAAGAATATTCCCACTTCGAGAATTTACCCAAAGTCTACAGCAAAGCATTGACTTTTCTAGAAAGTATAAATTCTTTCAACCCCAAACACTAATATTTAAGTTACAATAAATCAACCCATAATTCACAAATAAAAATTTAGAACACACATGTTGAAATTACGACGACTTTCAAAGCGGACACCTAATTGACTAGTACTGGACTTACTGACATGTACGTACAAAAGATCTCAATAATGCAAAGCAGACCTTAGGAGCAAACTTTGAACATACAAAAAGATCTATGTGGAGAAAACTTAAAACACTGGATGCAAATAGACCGAAATCTACCATCATCCATTTATTTGGAGGAAGATACTTGCTGATTGAGGCTTTTAAGGACTAATGGATTATTTGCCATCATTTGTTGGTTTTGGTGCTTGATTTCCCATACTATCAAATGGTACTTGTGGAAGAATAGCCAACACCAACATCAATGCTTAAAGAGGACTGTGTGGATGCACTAAGCAAATACTCTGTCTGTGTGTTGAGATTAGCTTCTTTCCTTGTTTGCTTTTCTTTACCTCTTAGTCCATCCAGCATCACCACCACTTCCTTCATAGTAGGCCTATCATCTCTTTCGCACATTTCAAGGCTTGAAGATTTTTGTGATATTTTTACTGCCTCCAACTCCATTGAGACTTCTTTCATCGTTGGTCGTCTCTTTCCATCCAAGTTCAGGCACCTTTTTGCAAGGTTTGCGACTGTAATAAGCCCTTCTTCTACAGCTTCCTTTAGAATTCGTTTATCAAGAATATCAAACAAATTGTTTTCTTCCATTGAGTAAATAAAATACGTGGCTAAACTTTTGGCTTCTGGCACCCTTGTCAAAAAGATAGCTTTTTCTCCGGTTAAAAGCTCAACAAGGACAACACCAAAACTATAAACGTCACTCTTTTCTGTAAATTGACTTGATTGAAAATACTCCGGATCCAAGTATCCAAAAGTTCCATGCACTAGTGTAGTCAAGTGAGTTTGATCAATAGCAACGGATCTTGAAGTCCCAAAATCTGCTACTTTTGCTCTGTATTTATCATCTAAGAGAATGTTCGTTGACTTAATGTCTCGATGGTAAATGGGTAATGAAGCTGCTGAGTGTAAATAATAGAGAGCTCCTGCAATTTCTGTGGCAATTCGTAAGCGCATATCCCATGTTGGTGGAAACTCCTCGTTTTGATCACTTAGATATTTCGAGAGAGTTCCATTAGGAACAAATTCATATACTAGTAAAGGCACTTCTGTCTCCAAGCAACAACCTAGTAGTTTAACAATGTTCCTGTGATTAATTCGTGAAAGAACGACAACTTCATTAATGAATTCTTGAAGCTTTCCTGCATCAGTTATCTTTGACTTTTTCACAGCAACGATTCTTCCATCGTCCAACATACCTTTGTAAACAGTGCCTTGTCCTCCTTGACCGAGTATCCTATTAACATTAAAATGGTCGGTGGCTTTCTCCAAGTCCTTTGAATTAAATAATTTCGTGTTCTCAACATTCAATTCACTTTGAGATATTTGCTGTTGTAACAACAGTCCTCCATTTCGTTTAAAGAACTCCTGCCTACGTTCAATCCTTTTCCTTTTCTTTACCACTTTGTATGACCCCCATCCACCAATAAGTAGAAATAACATCCCAAGGCCTGCACTAGCACCTGCTTAACTCAAAAAAATAGGAAAAGGATATATTATGCCTTGCACTTGGGATATTTATATATATTATTAGTAGGATATATATTAAAATCATTAATAGAGAGACATGTTCTCTAAATCCTACAAATTATTAAGCCTAACAAAATCTGCATGTCGACGTGCCAAAATATTTTGAGATACTATAGTTTTTGAAACTTCTTTTCTCATTTTTTTGCTTAATTTCTAATTTAAATACTTTCATAAATTAATTCTAATACATACGTACCGAGTGCAATAGGAATAGTTCTAGATTGGTTTTCTTTAGGTCTGCAACCTATGCCGTGGGGTGGCCTCCTCCCATCTCCTTCGTACCCATGTTGACAAGTACATGTGTAATTTCCATCAGTGTTGATGCATGTTGCATTGGCACTGCAAGCTGGTTCCCAATGACCCAGCTTGCACTCATCAATATCTGAAACACAGTAAATATATATAGCCGATTGTCACAAGAATTTCAATGTTTCCATACAAACTTAAAAAAAAAAAAAAAAAAAAATTATGAGGATGTAAAACCACTTGAAATGTGTTGTATCAATAAATATGATTAGGAATAATATATATGATTAGCAAATAACCATTCGGCAAGCTAAACTGAGCCTAATTAAATTAAGTATTAGATAAAAACTAAGGTATAAGATCATTTACCTTGGCAACTCTCAGGTCCATCAGGGATGTATGGGTTCCCTCGATAACCCTTCGAGCAATTGCAACGATAACCAGGGTCGTAGGTGGAATCGTAACAATAACTATGCGTTCCCTTACATGCGTAGCTTCCCTTATTTTTTTGAGCATCTTTGCATGTCTTGGTTCCAACTGCCCAATCAAGCACCAGAGGTACAGTCGTCCTATTCTTTAAGTTTTTGAAATCTAAGGAGGAAAATTTGTATGCTTGTTCGTCCACTATAAAGCCATAACCACATTTTTCTTTGCCACCAGGTAAGGTGTCGTTGTTCAAGCTCCGAACGTTCAAAGTATACCCCGTTGCTCCTTTTGGGATAGAAGTCTGGCAGCAGCCAATGCCAGAACAAGACCCGTTAACCACGTTGAGATTTTGGTCACAGAGTGATAAGCATCCAGTGGTGAAGCCCTTCTGTCCATGATCTGAACCTTGAATATACGTATAAACATCACAACCAACAGCAATGATCTTGTTCCTCGTTTCTGAGATGAGAAAACTTGACAAATTAAGCAAGCCAATTGTATTTTGGTGAAAAGGAAGGTCAGGTTTGCAAATGTAGGCTATGCGGTTTGAGACTCGCAGTTCACCATTTGGTACTGATATGTCCACAACAGGTAAATCAACGTCTAGAAATGGTTTTGGAGGAGAGAACGTGTGGTTACACTTGATGAGAAAAGGTTTGTCAAGGATACAACCCTCGCTTGTTCCAAATGGGTAGGGGATTTTTACTTCTCCACACATACGTTCGCAGGTTGAGTTCGGAATAGATGCTGCTGTTGCCGCTAAAATTACAACCCCAAGTAGCAGTAGTTGCAGAAGCTTTCCATGCAAATCCATGGCTTTCCTTTTTGAGACTCTACTGTTTACGCTGCATACAATTGTAAATGGTCTCCTCTATAGGAGTCAATTAGGTACCATTAGTGAGACTTGGGATGAGTACTTAGAGTTCTTATTAAAAACGCAAGAAATACATGTGTCCATACAAGCAGTTTGAATATTCTTTATATATATGCATGGTTCTTTAAGAAATATATGAATACATATATTAAAAATGATTTAATAGGCAAGTATATTGTACAAGCAATTGGAACTTGAAAGCCGGCCTAGATAAAGGCACCAAGCTGTCTTAAGATCTCTAACCAGAGAGCCTAGACAGACAAAATTAACATATGATATAGAGACTAATGGCGAAGAGTACTAACAAGGTGATCATATATGTGTACATATATCGCAAAGCAAACACATGATTAATCCATAAAACCAAATCAGAATAACACAGTACTAAGACAATAGCATAACTCCATTAATTATAGCAGCATTAACACATGATTAATTGGACGTACGCAACAAGTGATCATATATGGGAACAAACATGCAGCAACATGATTAATTGGCCGATGATAATTGAGAAAGAACAAACATGCAGCTCGAGTTGTAGATCATGAGATCATCATAAACAAATAAAAACACAGGCAGTTATAACCGCGCCTAGAATGTACCAACATAAACAAATCATAGGACTTAAGACACATTAGACATAGAGAAAGGAACCTGCCAAAAACTACAAGGAATAGTACAGTTTCAAATACAGTTTTAATTAGTCTCCATTTTCAGGGAAGTAAACGGCATTTTTTTTCTTGAGCAGTACAGGAGAAAATTATCTGAGAAGAAGATAGGTTTCTTGATGGTAGGTCTATGAATATGCTATACCTCTCCCACTTGAGCACAATAGAATTATTAGCCACTTCCTTCAACTGCCCCACTTTCTCTTGATCATTTGCCCTATGCCTTTCTTAAGAACTTGAAACAATATATTCTTCTTTAAAGCAGAAAGATATACATATATAGACTTGTGATCTCCTCTATCGAATTAATTACTAAGTTATGTTTTTTTCCCTTACGTTCGTGGTTCTACCTAAGGGGGCCGACCATTCCAAATTAAGCTATAGATCCTTTTCGGCACGTCAAATTATATAGGAATTGTTTGAAAATAATTTTCATCTCATCTCATTTTCTTCCCAAACATCACTTTAACATAAACACTTTTAAATCAATAATTATAACTTTTCCAAACTTTCAAAACAAAATACAAAAGACAATTCAAATTTTTCAAATATCAAAACACAAATAATACTAAAATATTATTTTATCATGAATATTTTAATTTTATAATATTTTTTATTCAAGTTTTTCTCACTCATTTTTCAAAACTTAATAAATACTTAACTCAAATTATCTCATTCTCCAAGCATCCTTTACTGTTTCACATTTTATGCCATTAATTGTCGATAATATGGCACATTATATCCACTAATTATTAAAATTAGAAAAAAAAAAAAAGCAAGTGACATAATTATATATAGTTTGAACAGTTATAACTAAATTATGGGTTTTGCTACGTACACAACCTCCTACTATTCACACACACTCCACACTCCACATTTTTTAATATTTTTTTTAAAATTTTTTTTGAATTTATTTTTTTTAAACTATTTCAAATTTTTTATTCACTATTCATATAAAAAGTATTTGATAAAAAAATTAAAAAAAAAGGTGGAGTGTGGAGTGTGGATGAATAATAGGAGGTTGCGAAGATTTTTTGTTAAATTATTAAGGGTCAACCTAATTTTAATTAATTCATTAGTACTAGCTAGTATTATAAGAGATCTAAAGTGCTGGAACGTGCCTTTGTTCCACTGTGAACAAGTGTGAAGGGACTTCTTGACGTTTCTAATTGGAAACCACATGGAAAAAGGGGAAAAAAAGGAACTCTGGCTTTGGCACCGTCGGTTAGGACATCCGGCCTTCACCTATATGAAACATTTGTTTCCGGATTTATTTTCTGAGTTGAACAATTGTGATTTTCAATGTGAAACGTGCATCTTGGGAAAAAGTCATAGGGCTTCTTTTCCATTAAGTTTGAATAAAAAAGATACTCCATTTGCTTTGATCCACTCGGATGCGTGGGGACCTTCCTCAATTACTACTGTCTCTGGCTTCAAATGGTTTGTATTGTTTGTTGATGATTGTACTCGCATGACTTAGTTTTATTTTCTCAAACATAAAGATGAAGTACTAGGCGTGTTTAAGTCATTTCATGCTATGGTGAAAACACAATTTTCCTCTAAAGTTCAGGTCCTTCGATTGGATAATGGTGGTGAATATGTGAATCACCAATTTCGTGAGTATTTTCAACAACATGACATTATTCATGAGACTTCATGTCCCCAAACGCCTCAACAGAACTGCGTAGTTGAGCGTAAAAACCGACATGTTCTTGAAACCGCTCGCGCTCTCTTAATTGGTGCCCATGCTCCTAATCGTTTTTGGGCTGATGTCTTTACCACTGCAGTTCATCTGCTAAACCGAATGCCCTCTAAGGTGTTGGACTTCCAAACTACATTACAAGCCCTCTCGAGCTATACTCCTCTACCTGCAGTCTTGATGCTTCCCCCACGTGTATTTGGGTGTGTAGCGTATGTCCATGACCATAAAAACCAACGGACTAAGCTAGACCCCTGTGCTCGTCGATGCTTATTTCTGGGCTATGCTTTCCATAAAAAAGGATATAGAGGCTATGATCTCACTTCTGGTCGTACCTATATTACTATGGATGTAACCTTCATGGAAACCGAAACCTTTTTTCCACCCACTTCTTCTCTTCAGGGGGAGACTAGACAGGAAGAGCAGAATTGGATGGAATTAACTTGGCCGAGTGCATCTGAAATACATGTTGAACCGAGGCAACCAGAACATGTTTCTCTGGCTACTGAACACCATGAAAATGCTTATGAACATAGGCACGCAGAACATGTCTCTCCGGCTACTGAACACCACGAAAATGATTACGAAGCGCATGTTTCTTCCCCCTCTGCAGTACCCCGATGACCCAACTCCTGAGAATGATCCTGAGGTAAGCTTCTTTAACACAAATATATTGGCACCTCCTGTTGGTTATGTGTTACCTGACAAGCACAATCGTGGCAAGCCTCCAAGCTACTACTCACCAGACATTGAGGAAAGAAGATCAAGATATCCTATTGCCAATTATGTGTCCACAAAAGAGCTGACTGAATCTCTCAAGACATTCGTGCATAACATTTCCGTGTGTCATGTTCCAACAAGGGTGGAGGAAGCCTTGGAAGACCCGAAGTGGACTCAGGCAATCAAAGATGAAATGGAGGCACTAATGAAGAACAAGACATGGAACCTAGTGATGTTACCGGAAGGAAAAAAAAAACAGTGGGGTGCAAGAGGGTGTTTCCCATTAAACACAAAGCTGACGGATCTATAGAAAGATACAAGGCAAGACTTGTGGCAAAAGGGTATACTCAAACATATGGTATAGACTATCAAGATACTTTGTCACCAGTAGCTAAATTAAATACTGTTAGAGTGTTGCTATCTCTTGCAGCGAATTTAAATTGGCCACTACATCAGTTTGACGTGAAAAATGCATTTCTTCATGGCGAGCTTGAAGAAGAAGTTTATATGGACATTCCTCCAGGCTACTCAGTGACCACGGGAACTAATGAGGTGTGTAAGTTGCAACGAGCCTTGTATGGGTTAAAACAATCGTTGCGGGTGTGGTTCGGGCGATTTAGCTTGGCAATGAAGAAGTATGGGTTCCAACAGAGCAACGCAGACCACACTTTGTTTCTCAAAAAACAGCAAGGCAAAGTCACGGCTCTTATTGTCTATGTCGACGATATAATCATTACAGGAGATGATATTGAAGAAATCACACGACTCAAAGGGCAGTTGGCTAGTGAATTCAAAATGAAGAATCTAGGTGGCCTCAAGTATTTCCTTGGGATAGAGGTTGCCAGATCAACCCAAGGCATATTTTTATCCCAAAGAAAATATGTCCTAGATTTATTATCTGAAGTTGGACTGTTGAGTGCAAACCAGTGGATACCCCAATTGTCCAAAATCATAAACTTGGGATATATCCGAACCAGAAACTTACTGACAAGGGAAGATATCAATGGTTAGTTGGCAAACTGATTTATCTCTCTCATACTCATCCAGATATTGCGTATGCTATGAGTGTAGTGAGTCAATTTATGCATTGCCCAAGTGAAGAACACATGGAGGCTATAATTTGGATACTAAAGCACTTGAAGTCTTCTCCAGGAAAAGGGCTCATGTTTTCTAAAAATGATCATGTGAGGGTTGATGGCTATACAGACGCAGATTGGGTCGGGAACATCTCTGATAGGAAATTGACGTCAGGGTACTTCACATTTGTAGGTGGAAACCTTGTGACATGGAGAAGTAAGAAACAAAAGGAGGTGGCACTCTTTAGTGCAGAGACAGAATTTCGTGGGATGGCCAAGGGGTTGTGTGAGCTTCTTTGGCTGAAAAGACTACTAGCCGAGATCGGTTTTGCTCCTGAATCTGAAATGAACCTCTTCTGAGACAATAAAGCAGCTATAGACATATCCCACAATCCGGTTCAGCATGATCGAACCAAGCACGTAGAGGTTGATCGACACTTCATCAAACATAATCTTGAGACTAATATAATCCAGTTCCCATTTGTCAAATCTGAGGACCAGCTTGCAGATATACTTACCAAAGCCGTGTCAAGCAAAGACTTCCACAACTCACTGATCAAGTTGCGCATGAAGGATCCATATGCATCAACTTGAGGGGGAGTGTTGGCATGAGTTGTAAATTAAAGGGAAATTGGAGTAATTATAGGAAGTGGGATGGAAAGAAATTCTTTCCTTCACACGTTAGCTAAATTATAGGAGCAAAATCTATATAGCTTAGAATAGAAAATATATTATGATATGTACTTATAGCCCAGCATTGTAACAGAGTAAGTATGATTGAATATACGTTGAGAACTTTTTGACAGCCACTTCCTTCAGCTGCCTCGCTTTTTCTTGATCATTTGCTCTATGCCTTTCTTAAGGACTTGAAACAATATATTCTTCTTTAAAGAAGAAAGATATACATATATAGACTTGTGATCTCCTCTATCGAATTACGAAGTTATGTTTTTTTCCCTCTTGGTATGTTCGTGGTTCTAGCTAAGGGGGCAAACCATTCCAAATTAAGCTATAGATTGTCTTTTACGGCACGTCAAATTATTTAGGGGTTGTTTGGAAATAATTTTCATCTCATCTTATTTTATTTTTAAACATCATTCAAATACAAACATTTTTAAACCAATAATTACAACTTTCCCAAACTTCCAAAAAAAAATTCAAAAGACAATTTAAGTTTTTCAAATATCAAAACAAAAATAATATTTTAACAATATTTAAACTTTATAATATTTTTTATTCAACTTTTTCTCACTCATTTTTCAAAACTTAATAAATATTTAACTCAAACTATCTCACTACTATTCACAAATCATCTTACTAGCTACTATTTACAAAATTCTCATCATATCTCATTCTCCAAGCATCCTTTAATTAATATATGTTTCGCATTTGATGCTATTAATTATAAAAAAAATATGGCATATTATATCATCTAATTATAAAAATTAGAAATAAAAAAAAGCAAGTGACATAATTATATATAGTTTGAACAGTTAAAACTAAATTATTAAGAGTCTACGTAATTTTAGATCATTAGTACTAGTATTAATATAAGAGATCTCTAGAAATTTGTGTGTAGCTAGCTAGTAGCTGGAAAGTGCCTTTCTTCCACTGTGAATAAGTGCGAAGGGATTTCTTGACGTTTCTAATTATTGGAAACCACCTGGAAAAAGGGAAAAAAATAACAGAAAATGAAAACACGGGTCGAAAAAGCAAATTATTTTGACCCCAGAGGTTTGCAAAAGCTAGCAAAATAAGCTCAAAAAGAGAAAGCTAATTCCCCAAATAATTGTGGACTATAAAGTAACTATGCCATGCAATTAACTAAGCAATATTTAAGGTGAAGCCACCAATACATGACATTTATACTCCAATTATTATGGAATGTTTTATTCTTTATGTATCAAATTATCAAAATTAAAAAATATAGCCTTTAATTATATAAAAAAAAAAGGGACACATAGTACTCGTATCGAACTTCAGCCGCTAAGATCATCCATCAATAAAAAAAAATGTGAGGTGTACACATTAATGGCGGTCGAATAGAAGCGAGATAATGTATCAGTATTAATTAATAATCTCTAGTATAAAGTGGAAAAATCCTAGTACTATTTAAAAAAACAACGAAAATAGAGAAATTAAGCAATTGATGATCAAACAAATTAAAGATATCTTATCCAAAGATAAAAGTAGTCAAAAAATGAATGCCATCAAGTTAATTTATGACTGTCAAAGCCAAAGATTTCTACAAGTACTCTGCTTTCTTTGTGCTGCAGAGAGCTTTAAATGGCCTCTTCTCTGTAGAAGTCAATTAGGTACGTACTTTTAGCGAGACTAATTAGGATGGGTTAGAATTTTTATTCAACGCAAAACAGCAGGAAATATGTATCAATACAAGCAGCTTGAGTTTTCTTTATATGGTTCGTTAAGAAACATATATATATACATATATATATATATTTATATATATATATAGCGAAGTAAACAGGTCATGTACATTAATCCATAAAACCAGAACAGTCCATTCACCGGCACCAAATGAGAATATATAACACATTAACAATACAACATCGTAACTCGAGTATAGTATGCAGCACCACAAACATGCAGCAACAATATGATTAATTGGATGGAAATTGGGAAAGAACAACCGTATGGCGTTGACAAAATGCATGCTGCTCGAGTTGTAGAAGAGAGAAACAAATAAAACAGGCAGCTATAACTGCGTAAGACACAGAGAAGGGAATTCCTGCCAAAAACTCAAAGGAACACTGTTCCGAATAGAGTTTTAATTAGCCTTTGGGTTGGTTATTTTTATCTCCATTTTCAGGGAAGCAATAGTCATTTTCTTTCTTGAGCAGTAAAGGGGAAAATTGCAGGAGAAGAAGATAGGTTTCTTGATAGTAGATCTATGAACCTCACCTCTCGCACTTGAGCACAATAGGATTATTAGCGCCCGCTTCCTTCAGCTGCCCCACTTTCCCTTCATTTGCTCTACCTTTCTTAAGAACTTTGAAACAATCTATTCTTCTTTAAAGAAGAAAGAGATACATATATAGACTTGTCTGATCCTCTATCGAACCAAGTATTGGTTCAACAAAATATGATCTCGTATTCAAAAGAAAAGTAGGAAGGACGAAAACAATGTTTTTAAGAGAGGGATTGATAAAGTTTACTATTGTGGTTTTTACCTGTAAAACTTGCCGTAGATGATCGATTTTTATAGGCATGTGGGAGGATCAAGAACAGTATTCCATGCACCAGGTATGAACGTGACCTANATTGGTTCAACAAAATATGATCTCGTATTCAAAAGAAAAGTAGGAAGGACGAAAACAATGTTTTTAAGAGAGGGATTGATAAAGTTTACTATTGTGGTTTTTACCTGTAAAACTTGCCGTAGATGATCGATTTTTATAGGCATGTGGGAGGATCAAGAACAGTATTCCATGCACCAGGTATGAACGTGACCTATATTCCAGTACCGGCGGCACAAATTAGTCTATGTCGTCTACATCTAGTCAAGTCGCAGAAGGCAGCTTTGAGAATGCCAAAGAAACACTCGATCACGATAGCATTAGGCCCCTCGTTAGGTGGGAATTAGATGGGTCACGGGTAATAGTAATGAAAATGATTTGTGAATAGTAGTAAAATAATTTGAATTAAGATGTTTTATTGGGTTTTAGAAAATAAGAAAGAAAATACTAAATAAAAATATTATAAAGTTAAAATATTGTTAAAATATTATTTTTATTTTGAAACTTGAAAAAGTTTAATTATTTTCTATATTTTGTTTGAAAGTTTGTAAGGAAAGTTGTACTGATAATTATGTATTGATTATATGAAAAAGTTAAATATTTGAAATTGAAAAGTACTATTTGTCACGTTGTAGTGATGTTTGGAAAGGAAATTATGAAAAAGTTGAGATGAGATGAAATAATATTTTGTATTCCCAAACGAAGTCTTAATCACAATAAATTCATTTTAAACACTATAAGAAAAATATGTATTTGTGACCATTTTTTGCGACGAAAAGGACTATTTGGGTTTAAACAGACACATTTTTGCTGAAAATAATCATTTTGCTAGAAATAACTGGTCGCAAATAAGCAATTTTCTTGCAGTGAAACCACAGAAAAATAAATTCATTTTGCACCATTTCTTTCATTCACATTTAACCATGCATTAAGATTGTACCAGGTTGCATCTTTTTCATTATATAAAAAAGCTAGAAGGTATCTAGTTCATCCTTTCAGCCCTTGTATATGATCTTTATTATATTTTTGGCCTTCCAACTATTTATCTTTAACTTTCTAGGAAGAGAAATGTTTGGCCATATATGTTATAAGAAATTTACTCAATTATGTAAGTTTCGTCTGCACAGAGATCCAACATATAATCGCATTAAACCATGATATCATTGTTTAAGTAATAGATCTTTGTTTAAATCTAGACTCTTTCAATTATAAAATATCAATTTAACATGTCAATTTGTAAGAACTGTTTGCTAATTGCTGCCTATGGAACTTACTCTTTTCTCTGTGTTTTCAAATAACGTCTTGGGTTTGAAAATGCTCTGCATTCACTCTCTCTTTGAGCCATCAGACTAAGAAATTTCTTTATGTTTATATCTTCAAGTTGGATGAATGAAAACAACTCATGTTGTCATTGAGAAGGACATGAATAAGAAAGTAGTGGTCATCATTGAGAAGGACATGAATAAATAAAAGTAGTGGTCATTAGATTATCTTTAATTTCTCAATATATAGTACAATATCTCAATTATAAAAAAAAAAAACAGAGGGAGAGATAGAAATGAACAAATTGCGTCGTGTTCAGATATTTGTTTATATCTTCAAGTTGGATGAATGAAAACAACTACTCATGTTGTCTAGTAATTCCCCTTCTTGAGACTATTCAAAATATTTCTATAAGAATAATCAACTAGAAGGGACCATTCAAATGCAATTTCTATTATATATTTATTTCGGCAAAATCAGTACATTTTTTTTTTTTAAATGTGACACTTTTATCATGAATCTTTGAATGATCTTTTATTTTTTTTAGAGAGAAAATATAAAAATTAGTGAGCAATGACATCTTCATCATAGTGAGATAAAAGTGAAATGTGAGTGTGACGTATATATATTTTTTATAATATAATCTATAGAACTGGTCGAGTTTCCCAGAAATTCAAGTTCTAAAATGAGCTAGTCCAACTATTGGAACGGTCAAACTTAATATTAATGGCCGGAATTGTTTTTAAATTTTGGAATTCTTTGGAGGAGGTGGGGTCATTAAAGATGCTGAAGGAAAATTTGTGGTTGGTTTTTCCTCACATTATGGTAAAAAGAAAAGAAAAAGATTACGTACCCAAGTAAACGTAAGTACTACGGTTAAGTTGAGTACGTGGCCTTTTCTCTATTTCCTTGTTATGATTCAATACTCCAATTTTTTAATTAATTATTTCATGTCACTTATTTCCAAAATAAATGGTGTAGCAGAAGACGTTCAGGACTAACAAACAGAGGAAATAAAGTTTATGGAAAACAGGGGACAACGAAAGAACTGTGTCTTCCGAAAGTTGAAGCGGAATTGCAGAAAAATAACACTTTGCCTTCTTATTTCCAACTTTCATCATAATCATCCATTACAATGATCGCCGAATATTTACGGAGATTACAAAAGGAAAGTAGACAATTGATAAAGGAAATACTTATAAAAGGAAACAATAAATTGAAAACAAATTACTTGCACCAATTACTTGATAACTCCATCTTCACACCAATTACTTGCATGTTCCAAAATCATAGGAAGCACCTATCACGTTGGTTGTATCCACGTCCTGCATCAATAAAGTATATGATGCTACCTGGTCATCTAAAATTTACTATTCAGATCTCCAAAAGTATCCATCCGTTTTAAATGCATGGGAGCAAGCTCCAATATGATCGGGGTACTCTTTTGGAGATTTGGGTAAGGTTTACATGCTTGAGAGCCGAGCTCCCACATAATTAGGCTCACTGGTTGCAAGAGGGAGGAGGAAGAAGAAGAAAGGAAAAGAAAAAGAGAATAAAAGAGGAGAGGGGCCTGCAGCCCGGGTGAAATGAAGAGGTCTTAGGGTTTAGGGGTAGGCAGCGGGGGCTCATACCAAGCTACCCCGCCCCCGTCCGCCCCGCAAGGAGAAGGACTAGCAAGGGCGGGGGGTGGGATGACCCCAGCGGGCCCCGTCCCGACTGCTGCTCCGCTCCACATATATAAAAAATTAATTTTTTATATGTATATATAAAAATAAATATATTGTATACAGATATATACAATTTATTAAAGACTTGAGATTGTATTCAAGTTATTGGATTGCCTTGGTCTCCTACGCCAACCTTTATATAGGAGGCCAAATCAATACAATAGTGCTTAAGTAATGTGGGACTTACTAGCAGAGTGTCGAGCAAACTCTCGGTCAGATGTTCACTCGAGCGGCTTGTCGAGCGAGACCCGAATGAACTTTCTGCTTAAGTTTCGCTCGAGCTATTTGTCACACAAGACTCAAGCAAAATCTCTATCTAAGCTTAGCTTGATCGACCCATTGCGGGAATGTCGAGTGAAGTCTCTGGCTGGCGTTTTCTCAGCTCACAAACTCAACACTTGACCTACGTATAGATCTCACAAAAGTAAATTTACTCAATTATGTAAGCTTGGTCTACATAGAGATCCAGCGTATAGCATCAAACCACATTACTATGTAAGTTTGCTTTTACAAGATCTCTTTGTAGATCTAACATTTTTCAATTATTAAATATCAATCTAGCATGTAAATTTGTAAGAACAAGTTGCTAGTTGCAGCATATGCACCCGGTTCTATTCTCTATGTTTCCAAATACTTAATTATTTTAACTCCAAGGGTGGTGTAGTGGTTATGGAGTGAGCTGAATAAACTAGACTTCTTGGGTTTGGAAGTACTCAGCATTCACACTCCGGGAGACATCAGACTAGGAAAATGTTTTCATAAATTACTCAAGGTGACATAAAACTCCTTATTAAATCTTGAGATTAGTTAGGATTGTTTTTATTCAATAGTACAATTTCGCAATCACCAATAAAGGAAGGGAAAAAAAAAACAGAGGGAGAGATAGGAACGAATAAAGGCCATATGTGAACATATGACGTGTAGTAAGGAGATTTCATTTGCATATCTTTCTAAACCTATTAATTGCACTGATTTTTTTAATAACCTTACGAATAAAATGCGGCTGAAATAAATTCAAAGTCTTTTTAAAGTCGTGTTTTTGTCTTGTTCGGCTTGAGACTATTCAAAATATTAATACTTGTACTCTTCTCTTGGACTAGAAGGTAAAGTACGTATTAGCTGGCATATATGGAATTGATATGGGAATAATCAACTAGAAAGGACAACTCAAATGCAATTTCTACTACGGATGATGCTACCGGGTCATCTAAAGCTTACTATTCAGATAACCCTCTTGATGTCTACGCGGTTCATTAAAAAATAAAAATAAAATAAAAAAAAAAAACACAAAAGGGGTAGATGGAACCTTAGGTTTCACTCTTCCTCTTTTATATTTTTGGAGGTCTTTTTATTTTGAATGTTTTTATTAAAAACCACATGTCACCACGTGCCTCGTCAAGAGAAAATAAATAGTATGAGGGTAATGACTCTATCATTATCCAATATAGCATAGTAGTGGATACCATCAAACTCGCAAAAAATCAGAAGAATGCCTAATGCTATTGTGTTTTCTTTTGGGCCAAAGACCCAACTGTCCTTTGAATTTTGTTAAAACCCAGAAAGGAGGAGCAACAACACAAAACCCACCAAAATTCTGAATAGAAGAAGGCCCAAGAAAAGCAAAGATGCTAGGTACGTAACCGAGCCGAAACAAACTCCTCAACAAGTATATGAATGACAATATTGGTATTCCCATATCAAAATTGAAGTACACCATCTTCTCCTTTATCATAAGATATTAATAACATTAAACTCCGAGTTTTTTTTTTTCAGTGTTGTTGTTCAAAATAAAACAAGGGTTCCATGCATGTGAAATTGCCTAAACTTGAATATTACATGAATAAATGACTAAACACTCACAAATTTTAGGTTCTACAACTGTCTTGACAACAAAAGAAAATAAAATCTTGGCACCAGATCCAGTAGTCAAAGTTTTTGGTCCTACCGTAGTGGCCACGTAAAATTTCGACCACCATGACTCATGTGGAAGATGGACCTCTACGACCAATACTTCATAAAGGAGTTCTCAAATTCAAGTGGAAGATGGGCTTGTGAGTGAATTTTTTTTGTTTCTTTTTCTTCTCTTTTATGGTGGAGTTCTCAAATTCAAGTTAATAATGAAGTCCTAAAGTCAAATAAAAGATGAGATTTTCGTCTGACAATAAGAGAAAATAATAATATTGGCAAAAAATTCGGACCATGTCGAGTCTTGAGAAATTGAGATTGAATCTTGAGAAATTGAGATTGAACACTACAAGTAAGACCTATGATATTAACTATTAAAGCTGTAATCATTACAAGAAAAATGTTTAGTTGTGGTTAGTTAGTTTATGTGAAAATGTTTTTTTTTTTTTGTCAAAATAAATCTATTTTAGACTCAATTAGTTATTTTCGTTGCATATAATTTGTTACAAATGGTCATTTTTCTTATACTGTATATATGTAATTAATATTACTTTAATGACTAATTCTTAGATAGTTTAGAAATACGAATGGAGTGTTTGACCGATAGCGCCAGGCCCTATAACTAACTCTTTGTGCACACCTACAAGTTTATAAATTAAACCTAGTTTTCTTTGTTTTTCTTTTTCGTACTTTACTTAAGACAAGTCAACTTGATAACCGTTTGACATGTTACCGCCCCAGCTTTAAATTAAGAGTTAGTCTATATATAATTTTCAGATAAAAACAGTTCATGTAAGCCTATATAAGAAAATTCTAAAATTATAATAATATCATTTTTAAAATGATATTTTTTTCTCTTTTACTCATATTTATTAATGAAACTACACACGCAATCCTCCACTCAATAGAGCAAATAGAATTTCTCTTAAATTAAACTAGTAATTTTGTGTTGATCAGT